>BQNB010017442.1:42457-69932 GCA_026074375.1 Tanacetum coccineum | reverse complement strand
TAGAACTTGATGCACTTCCTTGAATATCTAAATACATGTTTACTAGTCTGTGAGGCTCACATTAGTGATAATGTGCATTCAAAGAGTAGAAAAGTAAATAAATTGCTACTTGCACTTCATTAGTATAGACACACATTTAATGTTGTCTCATCCAGTGGGAGCAATGCATTTTACTACTGATATAGACACGCATGTAATGTTGTCTAAATTCAGTGGGAGCTATGAGGTTATCACCTTATAAGTGACCTATTTTATTTTTAGCTGGTCTTGAAATAATACATTACTTTTCACATATGAAGCATCATAGTTTTATAAGAATCATTGCATATAATTCTATTAGATAACTTGTCGCTTTTCTAACGTCGCTGCCTGAAACGTTATCTATACAATGTTTATGCACAATTGCTTATTAAACAATAAAGTTCTATATATACTTGTAATGCAAATGTGATTTTAGTTTTGACTTAAATCATATCATATCTGTGACATTGTCATATTATTCATACAAAAATACGGAAGCGTGGTGGACTCATAACCCACTAGTCTCAGGATTGTAACCTAACTCATAATATGCTCACTTGTTTGTATAAATGATTGATGTTGTGTCATGCACAAGTGGGAGAAATCCTAATTATGTACAAGGTACAATACATAACAATTTGACTAATGGTTTTTCTTAACCGCATGGTAAGAAAGCTAATATTCTACTAGGACTTATACACCTTGATGTATGTTGCCCTACTTAGAACTAGTGTCAAGAAATAATGAATACCTAGTTCATCATATTCACTAAAAGGTTTAGCCAATATGGTTATGTCCTCTTGTAAAGGCATCAATAAGAAGTATGTAATTAACTTGAAAAGACTGTTGAAACCAAGAGTCAGCGTTCAATAATACTTTATTTAATATGCTTGTAACTTGTAAAGACATCAACATAAAGTCCTTGAACTGTTCTAAGACTTATAAAGTAAGCAATTGACTTGTCATGTCTCCTTGTCACGACATGTACATGAAGTCATTGAAATGTTCAAAGACTTATAATGTAATGTTAGCAATTAACGTGTTATGTCTTCTAGTTAAGACATGTACATAAAGTCCTTGAACATCTCTAAGACTTCTACGTTATAGCATGCAATTGGCTTGAAATTACTATTAATGCCATTATGTTTGAACAAATTGGCAAGTATGTGAGCCAAAGGGTATTAGGTTATCTAAGAGATTGTGATACTGTCTCATAATCTCATTACTCATAGAATACCACATCGCTATGGTATGTCTGATGTGTAAAATCAAACTCTGTTGATATCGTTTGATTTTTGATAACTTTAGCTACCCTACCTCTAATCTTATCAAGGTTGAGTAAAGCCACGTGTTTACTCAATATGGTTCCAACCAAGAAGGTAACTAAGACACCATCAAGTTATGGAATGGGAAGACTCCCATTAAGTCTTAACTGAAGTTCTGAATTTGTTGAGATCACGTTAAGCGTGTTATTAGCAAACTAGAGTCAAGAACTGTCAGCGTACATTATACATCCCAAACGAGAACAAATTTTATTGTTGCTCGACTTGCTGCGTATTCGGAGAAAGTCTCCTCTTACTCGAAGCAAGTGGGAGCATCTGTTTTTGGAGAAAGTCTTTTCTTACACAACCTTCTGAATGTACTAGCTAACGACATAATAAATGTTAAGATATAATCCATGAAAGAAAATCATTTTTGGAATTTGATTGATCTTTCACCAATCGGTAAGACTGAGAAGTTAAATTGGTTCTTCTAGGAGGAGACTAATATGGACAAAAATGTACACACATTTAAACGCACGCCTTGTGATAAGGGTTTTACTTATACTCAAGCAATTGACTATGATTAAAGCTTCTTTTCCTTGCAAGCGTTAAATGAATAAAGATATTAATTACCATACTTAATTCTATGAATATGAAATATGGCAATTGGATGTCAAAACTCCTTATTGAATGATTACCTTTGCGAGGACGTTGTGTAATCAAAAGGGTTTATGAATCCAAGTTATCTTTAGAAAATGTGCAAGATGTAAAATCCAAGTGGATTAGAGCATGCATCTAGGAGCTGGAATCTTAAGTTTAAGTCAACAATTTGATTTTGATTGAAACAAAGAGATCTCCTGAGTACACCTTAAAGCTAGTCGGAGCATTATGTTTTGTCTTTCTTATATCTTATATGTTGTCAACATATTGGAAATAATATTTCACCTAAGCTAGATTTTAATCCTTAGTTTGGAATAATATTTCTATCGATAAACATAAGAAATAAAACATGTAACTTTGGAGCATACGATAAACATACGCGATTAATAAGTCTAACACAACATGACACATCATTGAGCAAGACTCAAGTTCTATCTCACCTGATGAGTTAAACACATGTTTGAAAATGTTTAGTTCAGCTAAAGTTTTCATTATGTATATCATGATATGTATTAGACTAATTATAACACTTGCATGAATGCAAGATGAACCTACAACCATAGTAACTAAGTGAAAGTAATTAGACTACTATTGAAAGAACATTCTAAAAGGCCTGGAAAGGACTAAAGACATGTTCATAGTTTACGGATTTAATAAGGATATTAGTGTTGAGTTTATACACTAATGCTTATTTTGATTGAGATGAGTCTCAATCCTAGTCATAGCAGGATTTTCATCTTAAATGATAATACTGCTGAATGGACATGCTTGATTGAAAGCATTGTTACACTATTTATTAAAGAATAAGAATACTTTACAGTTTGGGAAACTGTTAAGAAGACTGTCTCATATAGGTGGTTTTTTCTTGCTTTAAACAACCTATGTAATTTGTTATGGCGATGCTAGTATTATTGTATTAGCACTTGAATGCACATATACAAAGTGACAATAATCGTATTATTCAAAACCTTCACTGCTTGTGAGTTTTGAAACAAGTATTCTCAAAGGTCACTCAGATGACAACTAAGTTGGTACTTTTTACAAAGTTAATGTCTTGTCCCAAACATATTTATCATGCTAGGAACATTGAACTTTGACCTGCTAGATGTATATCTATTTTTAGTATTTGGATAATGGAACATTAAGCAGATGTATTAAACAATGAATTGATATACCTGGTATGATCGTCTTCATTTATACAACTGTGTTCTATATTAACATGTTTAAATCCATGAATAATTTATTTATTCTAAATCGTTCATTGTCAGTTAATGATACGGGAGCATCATTGAATTAAGGAAAATGTGAGTGTTTTGGTAATATTCATATAGTATGAATATTAAAGGATGATACCGCCAAACTCATATGTTGTTCATTGGATGAACATTGGACTGACCCCACCTACGAGTATTCACTACATGGATTGGCATCAATAGTAAATCTCGCAAGTGGTTATGTCTCTAATCCTCAGACTTAAGATGCACGTAGGGTTTGTGTGTGTGGAATGTCAATCTTTGATATGGTTCATTGTTGACCTGTTGAAGGCTGCTATAAAGGCCATTTTCAGGAGGGATATGAAACACATAACGGACATGTGTAGTCAAAATAGGATTTGTTACTCCACATGTTATGGAGAAAGATACTACTAGGCCCCTTGATAATTTGAACAGATGTATGTGTGGCCACACCCAAATATAATTAAGATGATACTTGATTGATTTGGTAATCTAGTTTAATGTCTATATCGAGAAACATAATTGTTAAACATTAGAATGACTAATGATCTATGTCAGATGTTCAACATAGTATCTATAACAAAAAGATGATTGATACCTAAACCATTTTAAAAGAGATGTTTAAGAAACTATCCTCATATGTCTCTGGGGGCATTGGCGTGTTGCTAGATGCTAACCTTTGCTTGTATGATTACTTGATTATTATGACGTGCGCAAGTGGGAGCTGTTAGAGTATGCTCGTGTCATAATAACTAATTATATGGCTAGACACATATGAGCCTATGGGGTCACACACATATACACTGAGGTACCATTTATATATCGTGTTTATTGTATTTACGGTATATAAATAACCTACGTAACTCGGGATCAATATTGGGCTTCAAATAACTAAGTAGTGTACTATATTTATTGGACTTGAAAAGTTTAAGAAAGCCCACTAATACCCCTAGAGGGGCCGGCCCTTCATGCATGTATGGGAAGGGATAAGATTGTTTGACCAATCAACATTAATATGATTATCTCCTAATTGATTTTTTAATTAATGGGATTAATAACTTTCCTAAAATCTCTTTCCTCCTCTCCCTATATATACATACGGCACACATACTCTTTTTATAAGGTTTTTGTTTTCTTATTTTCCCATCACTTTGTATCTTGATTATTCAAAGTGAAATCTAAAGTTACGGGGTTTTAGACTAGCATCAATTGGTATACAAGGAAGTGTAGTGTGGATACATCATAAAGGTGATCTCTATTTGATCACTTGGTTTCACTTGGTGCTTTCGTGTTAGGTGAAGGTCACCGGTTGATTCTACCGATCACGCTACAAATGTATTACTTTTCTTGTTTTTCTTTGATTGATCATATGACTCTATGGATCCGTTGATAGGTGCATTATCCGCTCTGTTTAATCTTTGTTTATATGATAATCATTTAATTCAACACCTATATTTTCCATCTTCTCCAACAATCATTGCACGATTCATCATCACTAATCAAACCTTCGTATTTGATCAGTGACAATAATCGTATTATTCAAAACCTTCACTGCTTATGAGTTTTGAAACAAGTATTCTCAAAGGTCACTCAGATGACAACTAAGTTGGTACTTTTTACAAAGTTAATGTCTTGTCCCAAACATGTTTATCATTCTAGGAACGTTGAACTTTGACCTGCTAGTAGTCTCATGTATATCTGTTTTTAGTATTTGGATAATGGAACATTAAGCAGATTATTTACACATTGAAATTGATATACCTGGTATGATCATCTTCATTTATACAACTGTGTTCTATATTAACATGTTTAAATCCATGATAATTTATTTATTCTAAATCATCCATTGTCAGTTAATGATACGGGAGCATCATTGAATTAAGAAAAATGTGAGTGTTTTGGTTATATTCATACAATATGAATATTAAAGGATGATAAAGCCAAACTCATATGTTGTTTATTGGATGAACATTGGACTGACCCCACCTACGAGTAATCACTACATGGATCGGCGTCCCATAGTGAATCTCCAAGTGTTTGTCCTTATTTCCTCAAACTTGAGATGCAAGTAGGTTTGTGTGTGTGGAATATCAATCTTTGATATGGTTCATTGTTGACCTGTTAAAGGCTGCTATAAAGGCCAATTTCAGGAGGGATATGAAACACATAACGGACATGTGTAGTCAAAATAGGATTTGTTACTCCACATGTTATGGAGAAAGATACTACTAGCCTTTAGATAATTGAACCAGATGTATGTGTAGGCCAACACCAAATATAATTAAGATGAATACATGATTATTGGTATCCTAAGTTCAATGTAATAATATTAAGGAAACAAAATTTAAACATTAGAATGACTAATGATCCATGTCAGATGTTCAACAAAGTATCTATAACAAAAGGATGATTGATACCTAAACAATTTAAAATGAGATGTTTAAGAAACTATCCTCATATATCTCTGGGGGCATTGGCATGTTGCTAGACGCTAACCTTTGCTTGTATAATTACTTGATTATTATAACGTGCGTAAGTGGGAGCTGTTGGAGTATGCTCGTGTCATAATAAATAATAATATGGCTAGACACATGTGATCCTATGGGGTCACACACATATACACTGAGGTACCATTTTAAATATCGTGTTTTATTTTTATTATTACGTATAATAATAATAGTAACACGGGATAACTATCGGGCTTCTAATAACTAAGTATTGTACTTAGTTAATTGGACTTGGAAAATAAAAGAAGAGGCCCATACAAGCCCTATTGGGGCCGGCCATTCATGCATGTATGGGAAGGGATAAGATTGTTTAACCAATCCACATTAATATGATTATCTCCTAATTGATTTTTTAATTAATGTGATTAATAACTTTCCTAAAATCTCTTTCCTCCTCTCCCTATATATACATATGGCACATACACTCTTTTTATAAGGTTTTTGTGTTCTTATTTTCCCATCACTTTGTATCTTGATTATTTAAAGTGAAATCTAAAGTTACGGAGTTTTAGACTAGCATTAATTGGTATACAAGGAAGTGTAGTGTAGATACATCATAGAGGTGATCTCTATTTGATCACTTGGTTTCACTTGGTGCTTCAGGTTAGGGTGAAGGTCACCGGGTGATTCTACTGATCACGCTACAAATGTATTACTTTTCTTGTTTTTCTTTGATTGATCATATGACTCTATGGATCCATTGATAGGTGCATTATCCGCTCTGTTTAATCTTTGTTTATATGACAATCATTTAATTCAGAACCTATATATTCAATCTTCTCCAACAATCATTGCATGATTCATCATCATTGATCAAACCTTCCATGATAGCTTTATTCCATAAAGCTTCATCTTTTAGTTCGATATCTTCTAAAGCCTCGTACCATTCAAGGTCTTGGTAATGGAGGGAGTTTCCAATATGGTAAGATACAGGCAAATTTACTCCATTACAATAACCATCCTCTCTCCAACTATAGGTTGGCCATTTCGAACATCCAGTCTTATAATTAAAAGGTTTGCAATCGTGTTTGACTGGTTTTAGCTCCTTTCATATTCCATTATCGAGCCATGGCTTATCATATACCCATGGTACATTCTCGTTCCTTTCATAGATCCAGTCGTCTTTGTAATCTTCATAGGTTTTAAACCCCATAATATCCTTTGTGAGTAAGTTCGGGTCTACTTTGAGAAGGTAGTTAAATTCACTGAATGCCAAACAAAGAGGTGTCTCGTAGTCAAAAACGTTAATTTCTATCTTAAAGATTTCGGCAGTTTCTTCATCCTTGTCACTCCAGTACTTTTCAAGATCAGAAGATTCATCATCAGATACCTCAATTTCATCACCACCCATTTTCCAGTAATCCCACAAAGCTCATTTGATGAATATATCCATCGTTTTATAGTTTACGAACTTTGTAGCCAACCACCCTTTGAATCTTGGATTGGATGGGTCCCATTTTATTACGGGAGTATTATTTCCCTTGATGCGAAAAGGCGGGTAGTATTTTCCAAAAATTTAGCAGTTAAGTCGACCCAACAAGTGATTGATTCTTTGGTTCTATCAAACCATCTTCGCGCACCTTCAGCCAATGAGATTGGGAAAACAACAATTCTCAGTTTATCATGATCTACATTGGGTAATTTGATTGGGTCAATAATTTTTAGGTAGTATTCGATATGCTTAACTGTGTCTTTCCAGTTTGTTTCACTAAAAGCATTGTTGTGCAGATCATCTAAGAATTTTCCTTTTAGCTCATAAACATTTTTCCCGTTAACTGTAATACTTGTAATCCTGGAATACTAATCTGCTTTGTCATTAGGCGTAAATGTTTCCATACTTGACTTCTTTCCCTTGTCCACCATTACTTCTTCAATCGACTAGCTCTGATAAGTATGTCCTGTGACATAGGTAAAAATATCAACAGGATTTGTTCTGAAGAAGGATTAAAAATTAAGCACGGAAATCAAATACGAAAACTCAGATTCAGATTATGTTTCAGATGATCGATACGCCGTATTCAATAGAAATGAATACGCCATATTAATCTTTTGAGTGAATATGTTGTATTGGACAAAAGGTTGGATACGCCGTATCCAATGGAAATGGATACGCCGTATCAAGTCATCGACAAGAATAGTGTATTAGGAAAACAATTAAATTAAACACACAAATATACAAGCAAACAATTAAACTAACAAATATACAAAAATATACAGAATATACAAGAATATACACTAATCTAATCTAAACTACTCCTAAGGGTTAGATCTAATGCTAAAAACCAAAATATAAAATAAAAATCAAGATTAATTTTCACTCCCCAGTAGCGGCACGAAAAACATAATATGTCGTTGTGTGGTGTATATTTTTTTGATTCAAGTTTTAAATTTATATTTTGCCGACTTAACCAAAAACAACACTTTAACGGGCAGTGTACTCGATCGGTGGTAGATATGTGGTAAGTAGGGTGTCGAACACTTGAAGCGAGGTTAAATCTCTTAATTTATTAATATTTTGGTTATCTAATCTAAGTGAATCCTAATCTAAGTCAAACCTATGCTAATCTTATATTAGTTCTAATCCTAATTCTAACAGGTAAAAGGGGGGTTTCAGCCTGAGAGACTGGCACGGGTTTGGTGGTTACTACAATCAATTCAAGACATTTTAACCCACGCAATCAAATTAACAGAAGATAAAAAAGCGGTCAAGCCTTATGATAGAAAACTGTATTAGCCATCATTAATACGATTAGAAGTTGGTTTGTTTATTCAGTGCAATGATTACTTATCTCAAAGAGGCATATCATTCTTAGACCTAGGTGGGACTTCATCCTAAGACCTAGACACATTAATTTTGTCATAATTAAAGCATTCACATAAAGCATCCTTATATATTGATTATAATTCATCTAAAGGACGACACCGTGTATGTCGAACGAACCCTAGCTCATAGAGACTTTACCCACTTACTGCTTAACGGTAACTTGTGTTAGGTGGTAGTCCACAATCCTAACTATACCAATGATCAAAACTTATTAGTTAGTACCAAGCCACTACCTTTTATGGTACAACCATTTCAATCAGGCAAGCAAGACATTATTAGTGATCCTATTTGTTCCACCTATACGCATTATTATATGGAGAGCTATCCTAGACTCTTAGCCTATGCCCAAACAACACCAAAGTTTCAGTGCATTAAATATGTAGGACTAGACCCAGTTGAATGATAGGTCGCATAATTAAGCACGTAAACAAGTATCATGTGATAAACATAATCAACAAATCAATGATAAATTAAGAAATTAAGATATATACAAAACCAAATATTCAGATCCTCATAATAATGGCTAATACCCAAAGGTACTACCCTTCAAACATCATAATTAATACAAGAGTAATGGCTTAGCCAAGGTAAACTAACCGAGTTAACAAATGATACTAAAAACTGAACGATTACAAAAGTATAAAAAATTACACGTTGTCTCCTATGGATTAGAATGCGTTGCAAGACCTCTTCTGCTCTTTTTCTCCTCTGAAAATCGACTTTTGTAGTTTAGGTATCGAGAATATGATTTAGCACACTTAAAACTCTTTTTTGAGTTTTGTATTTATAGGGTCTGGAGTCGGTGTTGATATGGCGTATCTAAGGTATTGGATACGACGTATTCGGGTTTCTTGGAGTAGGGACCACGTTTGATATCTTCTAGAGTATTCACATACTATATCTCTTATACGACATATTGGTCTTTACTGGATACAGTGCATTAAACTTGTTTCCTTTGTGGTCTTTGGTGAGTGCAGGCATAGATACGCCGTATCTTCCTTGATGGATACGACGTATTGGTTGTCAAAATAGTAATCTTTAAAATATCTTCGTTTAAGCTCCAGAATGCGCGCCTTTTGCTAATATTTACCAAGTACTCCGTAATTACTGTAATTCTCAAATATAAATGATTAAGTAACAATTCTTTTCAATATACAAAATGGGTTAATTACATGGGATAAATGATGCTATAAAATAGACGTTATTTGATGTCATCAGTGATACACTAACCTTGTAATCCATGAAAATTGTAGGACACCCCCACGATCACCGGCTTATGTGCAAGTACTATGTTCCAGCCTATTTTATCACCTATAGATAGATGGACATGTACCTCAGGTTTGTTTATGCTCTAAACACTTACTTACATACTTTATTTATACTTATTACTCCCTAAAGCACATACTTACTCTCACGTAGGAGGTGATTCGTAGGGACACCCCATGCGCTTCACTTAATGTAGTGTTTGCATTTTTTTGTCACATGTTATCTACGGCTTGGCAGTCTAACATCCACCCTCAAATTCTTCGATCACCGTCAAAGCCTGGTCGTGCCCTTATTTGCATAATCAGTACATGAAATTTAATTACTAGAAAGAATATGATGTAACACCTTACTTCCTAGATGTCCAAGGTGTTGGTTCCACGTATATTGACTGGTGAGAAAAGCATAAGGAATAGTGGAAGGTTTCGTGACCGGGCAAAGATCTCCAATGCTATCACAATGGAGAAGAATCCGATGGGTCATGAAATCCTTAACAGAAAAACCAAAAGCATCAAATTCAACAGTATAATGATTATTACGAACAAATTGACAAACATAAATTAACTTTTTGACAATATTGGGAGTAATAAGAAAATTATTTAAATGACAAGGTCTTTGAGGTGTAGGCAAAATACTATGGTCAGAATTGGTAACGGGTATGGAATAACCATCACCAACCGAGTCAGATGGATAAATACACATATTAGAAACATCACTAAGACTATAAAGAGAATCATTAAGGTGAGAACTCACACCCGTATCCATATTTCAATTACTCGAACATGGATCCTAAAGTGTTAAAGCATTAAACGCATTTGGTAATATAGTCTCATGTCCCGGTATCATAGTGGACTGTCCTACTGAATTTAACTATTTGGCTGAACCTCCTGAAATTGGTTGATAGGCTATGGTAAGCTATTGACTAGCATTGGGTTGTGCCATAGGTTGGTTGCTGGGCCAGATCTGTTGAAAACCTGGTGGGCTGTTGGTGCTAGAGGAAAGATGAGTTAGACCAAAACTCGCATGCAAGGCCATAGGTTAGATGGGCTGGGTTACTCTATTAAGGCCAACATGTAATGACACAAATTGCATAGAAGAGTTATTTCTACTAGTCATATCAGGCTATCCCAAATTGTTCCCATTATACCCAAGTTAAGCCAAAAGAGTTTGGTAAGTTTGGATTAGTGCCATCGGTTGTGCCTGAGTTTAGATTAGCATCAAAATATCTTGTGGATTAGCAGTAATAGTCATAATGATTTATTATGCATATGGATTATAGTAGTCTTGGGGTTGATATGGGTTGTAAACTATAGACTAGACAACCACTTAGAGAGTTACTGATAAGTAAACAACTAGGACTAAGTTGAATAGTCACTATGCAAACACATGAAAGTAATATTTGAGCATCAACTAGGTTAGGTTAAACAGGTACTCAAACAAGAAAAAGACGTGTCGTCTGAATCTTGCAATCACTCGGAACAAATATGTAAAAGTAAAACTAATTAAATAGGAAGCAACGTATAACCCTTGAGTAGTAACAATCAACTAAGATCAAACAATAATGATCAATACGGAGCAGTAACAATAATCAAAAACAGATAACAACCTTTAAACATTATACCAACGGGGCACGAAACAACTTTTAAACCGGTAGCAAACAGATAACAACAAAACACGTCGACTGGTAACACAACTTGTACCAACGATCAAGGAAACAAAAATAAAATAAAGAACTTAATGAATCGATAGGAACTAAATTTGTAGGGTTTTAGAAGTATCGGTTTAGGGTTTTGTGTGAAGGATCGATTTAGGCTGATACAATGTAGAGTGGTAAAGGTTTTCTGTGTTTATTGATAATATGGAACTATACAAACATGCGGATCTTAACAGGGGCAGGGGAGGGTTCCCCCCTCAAAGTTTGTAACAAGTAGTGTAAATATTACTTTTTCCGTCTAAAAGTTATTATTTATTTTTTTATTTTGGTATGTTTAAAATAATTCAGCCTCTCCAAAATAAATATTCAATATCCGCCATTGACTATACATATATAGTGTACAAACCTTAACAAATACACACTCAGGCCTTAGCATATAATAAAATATGACTAACATCATGTACATCTACATAAACGATCTTGTAATATGCATATTCAAAGACATTAACACATAACATGCGACAAGATATTATCTCGTAAAGTGGTAATCATTTAATTTTCACATGCAAGGTATGTTAGGCATATAAGATATTTAGATATACTATCTTGTCAAAATGAAAGTACCAAACAAATTAAACATATATGTGTATTTCATATATATATGTCTTAGTTTCGCTTCTATCAGCAAGAATGTATGTCGAACTTCTACATTCGCAGCTCACCAAAAACTGAGTACCAAGTTCCTAATCACATCTAAAGCTAGAAAATTCTTGACACATGCACGAAGCAAAACCAATTAACCAAAACAATGTATTTAGTTAGGGATGAAGAGATCATGGAGCTATAAATCCTTGTTAGTTTATGGTCGTTACGTGTAATTGTTTGTACGGCTAGAAATATGTGAGCCTCTCGGGGGCAAACATGAATACACATAAGATATGTTTATTTATGTAATTAATATATTTTATGTTAAGAGTAATCTTATTCCCTCTTATATCTCAGGGACTAATCCTGTTAATGTTGTATTGTAGTTTGAAGTTACTTTGGGCTCAAGGAGTTCATATCTTAAAGTTGAAGGACCAAAGGTGTCAAGAAAGGATACTCATCTGAGTCTATAAGCTCAAGTCTGGTTATGTTTTGGTGATAACCCTAAAACTTCTTTCTCTCTCAAGATATACGCTCCTCTCCTTCTCTCTCTTGAAAAGTTGTATCTGATATTGTTGATCATTCATTGTAATAGAACAATCACTAATTAGGTTATTAAATCACACTTGATTAGCAGTGGTGATTTAGTTTTGGTTTCTTGATTAAGATCAAGCTGTTTGATTTATTTGTGACAGATTGTTTAGATCTTGAATTGAGATTCAAGATCATTATTCTGTTTTTAGAAGAAAAAAAAATCATGCTATCAAAGCCATGTTTTCTTTCTGGTTCTAATTGAAAAACTAAGGTTTTATCAATTCAAGTGATTTTGATCAATTAACGATTATTAATTGATAAATTTTTTGATAAGAGAAACGTTTTCTTGAAATCGCCTAATTTTTTTAGAGAATTAGGGTTTGGGAAATTTGGGGCTTTTAATCTTTGAAGGCTTCTTGGGTTTTATTGGTGATTGTTCGTTGATTTGCTGGTGTTATTAAAGAGAAAAAAAATCCTAATTTTGAAATTAGGGTTTGGTAATTTGGAATTAAAGATTTTGTGGTTCTTGTTATCCTCTGACTAAGTGAATCAAAGGATAATAAAAAGGTCTTCCGCTGCTATTGATGATTGCGTGCTCTGTAACACCTCTCATGCTTTTTCTCTTTTATTGGTTGTTTTTAAGAACAAGTTTAGCTGCCCTTGACCTACCACTTAAGTGGCAAGGAAGCCTAGGAACTTTTAAACTTGTTTTGTATTCTTGTTTTCTTTTCTTAGTATTTGTAATCATGTCCTTCATGGTTATTCTGATGGTGAATATGATGATGGAAGTGATGTTGATAATGTTACTTTAATCAGTAAACTTAATGTTAGCCACCCTTTACACTTGCACCCTAATGACTATGTGGCCTTAACTGTTGTATCTATGAAATTAAAAGGGACTCAGAACTATCAAGTATGGTCTTGTGCTATGTTACTTGCATTAGAGGGTAAAAACAAAACTGGATTTATTGATAGTTCTTATAGAAGGTCTAATACATATGAAGTTCTACGGAGACAATTGGATAGAGTAAATGTTGTGGTTCTGGGTTAGATTTTAAACTCTATTTTTGAGAAACTCTTTCTTGGTCAGATTTTTTCAAAAAGGGATAGATGTGTGTGGGATGAACTTAAAGAAACATATGATAAAGTAGATGGTTCTGTGACTTTTAGCTTGCATCATAAAATTCATACCTTAAGTCAAAATGGATCTTCTATTGCTGACTATAATCATAAGTTAAATGCTCTTTGAAAACAATTTGATGCATTGATTGAGTTGCCTAGGTGTACTTGTCATGCTACTGATGATTTTAAGAAACACAATCAGTTAATGAAACTTATGCAATTTCTAATGGGTCTTGATGATACTTATATGCAAATTAGGAGTTCTATTATATCTAGGAAACTCTTCCTTATGCTAGGAGTGCTTATACTCTCATATCTAGTGAGGAGTCTCACAGGATTGCAACTGGTAGTGTGTCTGGGACCACTCAGAGGTCTCAAACTTCTGCTTTTAATATCAATGCTCCTAATAGAGGGAATTTTTACAGGTCTTAAACATCTACTAGTTTCTCTAGACCTTCTAATAATAACAGACCCAATGATAATAGGAATAGGAGAACTGCTGGGGGTTCTACTTTGCTATGTGAGAATTATGGTTTCAATGGTCATTCTATTAATAAATGCTTCAAAATAATTGGATATCCTGCTGATTTTAGGAAAAGAAAAGCTAGGTCAAATTTTAAAGGGAAAAATATTTCTAATAATGTTGTTGGTTCTAGTTCTTCTAATGGATTTTTTGATGAACAAATGGCTACTCTTATTTCATTAATCAAAGAGAATTTTGTCAATGGAAAAGGGATTCATTCTAATATAGCAGGTACTTATATGAATTCAAGTACTATGTTTTATAAGAATTTTGAGAAATTCTTCTATTCTAATAGTTCTTTGCATTCTAAGCTTGTCTCTAAAGGACTAATTACTAATTCAGATGCTAATCAACACATTACTTATAATGATAAGAATCTTATTAATGTCATTGATATTTCTTACTTAAAAATTAAAGTTACTCATCCTAATGGGACTGAGGCATTTATTACTAGAATTGGAAACATACCTTTAACTGATTGTTTGACTTTATATGATTTATTAGTTGTGCCTGAATACTGTGTTAGTTTGATGAGTATCCATAAAGTTGCCAGAGATAGTAAATTTGTGATTGCATTTGATGAAATGCATTGTTATGTGATGAACCAGGATTTAAGGAGAGGAAAAATTCTAGGGACTGGTAAACAAATTGGTGGATTATATTACTTTAATGGAAATCAAGGTATTAATTTCAAGAATTTTAAAAGTAATAATGTATGTTTTTTATCTAGACAAACTTGGCATTGCAGACTTGATCATCCTGCTGACCAAGTTCTGGATGTTTTAAAACATACTTTAAGTTTTGACAATAAAAACTCTAAATTAATTTGTGACACTTGTTAAAGAGCTAAACAGACAAGAGAACCTTTTCCTTTTAGTGATCATGTGTCAACTGAGTTGGGTGAACTTGTTCATCTTGATTTATGGGGGCCTTATAAAGTCACTAGTAGGGAGGGGTTCAAATTTTTCTTGACCATTGTGGATGATTATTCAAGGGTTGTTTGGGTTTATTTGATTAAATCTAAAACTGAAGTTTTTTATAATATAATGGTGTTTTATAATCTCATTAAAACTCAGTTTAAGAAAAACATTAAGGTCTTTAGAAGTGACAATGGTAATGAATTTGTTAATCAACAATTTTTTGGTTTCTGTTAATCTAATGGTATTATACACCAGACCTCTTGTAGCTATACCCCTCAACAAAATGGAATTGTTGAGAGAAAACACAGACACATTCTTAATGTTTCTAGGTCCCTTCTTTTCCAAAGAGGGATTCCTTTAAATATGTGGATTGAATGTGTTCTAACTGCTACCTATTTGATTAACAGAATACCTACCTCTGTGCTGAATGGAAAATCTCCTTATGACCAAGTGTATAATAAGCCTCTTTCTCTCAAACATTTGAGATCTTTTGGTTGTTTGGCTTATGCTACTATTCAGAACAATCATGGAAAATTTGAAAGTAGATCTGAAAAGTGTGTTCTAGTTGGATATTCAAATTCTAAGAAAGGGTATTAATTGTGGAGTCTTGATAATAAACATGATATTTATTCTAGGGATGTTAAGTTTTTTGAGGATATTTTTCCTTTTAAGCAAAAAAGCTCCACTAGAATTGATAAGTCTGTTCAAGATGTAGATCATTTGAATTTTTTCAACTTTAACACTCTTGATGACCTACCTAAAATGCCCAATGATGAGGAGAGAAGGAACCCTAGCCCTATCAGGCATGGTAATTCACCTTCTTACTCTAGTAGAACTTCTGCATCCTCTAATGAGAATGATGTAGGGCATTCTTAGGATGCAGATGATTTTGCCAGTGAGAATGAGAGTTTTGCAGCCGATGAGGATAAAAATAATAATTCTGAGGGTAATGGTCTTCATGATCAAATCAGGATAATGTCAGTCAAGATAATAATGGTATTCAAAATTTAAGAAGGTCTTCTAGAACTTTTGTTTTTTTTAAATATTTTAATGATTTTATTGTTAATTCTAAAGTTAAATATAGTCTTGAAAAGTATGTAAATTACACTTATTTGAGTAAGGGAAATTATTGTTTTGCCACTATGCTTAATAAGGGCATTGAACCTAAAACTTACCTTGAGGCTTCTTAAAATAAGCATTGGGTTGATGCTATGAATGCTGAGATGGATGCTTTATATAGGAATAATACATGGGGAAATTGTTGATCTTCCCGTTGGAAGAAAAGCTATTGGTTCCAAGTGGGTCTGGAAAATTAAATACAAATCTGATGGAAATAGAAAGATACAAGGCTAGGCTTGTTGCTAAAGGTTTCAATAAAAGGGAAGGAATAGATTTTGATGAAACCTTTTCTCCTGTTGTTAAGATTGTCAACTGTTAGATGTTTGATTAATCTTGTTATTCAAAGTGGGTGGTCCTTGTTTCAAATAGATATAAATAATGCTTTTGTGTATGGTGACTTAGAAGAAATTGTTTATATGACTTTACCCCCTGGTTATTTTCCTGCTAAAAAGACTAAAGTGTGTAAACTTAATAAGTCTCTATATGGCCTTAAGCATGCTCCTAGGAAATGGAATGCTAAGCTTACTGCTGCTTTACTTGAAAATAATTTTATGCAAAGTAAAAGTGATTATAGTTTGTTCACTAAGTCTTTTGGTGATGTTTTCATTGCTTTGTTGGTTTATGTTGATGACATAATCATAACTGGGAATAGTTTAGCTAAAATTGAAAAAGTTAAGCAATTTCTTAAAACAAAGTTCATGATCAAACACTTAGGAAAGTTAAAATACTTTCTTGGAATTGAGGTATTAGATACTCCTAAGGGTATTTGTTTGAATCAAAGAAAGTATTGTCTTGAGCTTATTGATGAATTTAGATTACTTGCTGGAAAACCTTCTAATTTATCTATGCAGCCTAATATATCTTTGACTAGTGAACCAAGTGATACTGATCCTCTACTTGATAATGTTATTGAGTATCAAAAGCTTATTGGCAAGCTTATATACTTAACAACTACTAGACCTGATATTGCTTATAAAGTTTCTTATCTTAGTCAGTTTATGCATAATCCTCTTAAGAGCCATCTGAAAACTGCTTTGAAGGTAATCATGTATTTAAAAGGTTCTTCATGTAAGGGTATAAATGTGATTAAAAGGTCTGCATCTAGTATTGATCTTAAAGCATACTCAGGTGCAGACTGGGCAAGGTGTGCTGATACTAGAAGGTCTATTACTGGTTATTATGTATTCATGTGTGGATCTTTGGTTTCCTGGAAGAGTAAAAAGCAAAACACAATTTTAAAATCATCTACAGAAGCTGTATAGAGCTCTAGCTTCTGTAACTTCTGAAGTCATTTGGACACTTAAAATTTTAAAATATTTAAAGTGTTTTAATCTTTTACCTGTAAAGGTGTTTTGTGACAGTAATTCAGCAATTAAAATTGCTGCCAATCCCATTTTTCATGAGAACTAAACATTTAGAAATTGACTTACATTTTGTAAGAGAGAAAATAGTTGTTGGGGTAATAGAAACAGTTAAAATAGAAACTGCAAATCAAATTGCAGATATTCTAACCAACGGATTGGATACAAAACAACATAATTTATTGTGTTATAAAATGGGGCTTATTGACTTATTTCAGAATAAGATTAAAGGAGGGTGTTAAGAGTAATCGTATTCCTTCTTATATCTCAGGGACTAATCATGTCAATGTTGTATTGTAGTTTGAAGTTACTTTGGGATCAAGGAGTTCATGTCTTAAAGTTGAAGGACCAAATGTGTCAAGAAAGGATACTCATCTGAGTATATAAGCTCAAGTCTGGGTTATGTTTTTTTCATAACCCTAAAAATTCTTTCTCTCTCAAAATATACGCTCATCTCCTTCTCTCTAAAAAAGTTGTATCTGATCTTGTTGATCATTCGTTGTAATAGAACAATCACTAACTAGGTGATTGAATCACACCTGATTAGCAGTGGTGATTTGGTTTTGGTTTCTTGATTAAGATCAAGCTGTTTGATTTGTTTATGAGAGATTGTTTAGATCTTGAATTGAGATTCAAGATCATTATTCTGTTTTTAATAAAATTTGTTCATTGTTTGATAAGATGCCTGAGAGAAATTTCTTTTCATGGAATGGATTGATTAATGGGTATGTTCATAACTGTATGTTTATGGAAGTTCTTGACACCTTTAAAATGATGTTAAATGTGTAACATCCGAGAATTTTTGAAATTTCGAATGACGATTTTACCTTTTGACTTTTCGGGTCTGACTTGACTTACAAGAACAACCATCTAAATCACGTTTTCACAGCTCGGACCCTAAAGCAATTCGATGCGAAACGACATTCCTGACAACTTTTCAGTTTTGCCCGAGACCTGGAAACGAGCCGAAAAGGGCTAAAACAGCACCGCAAACATTTTTCGAACAATATACAACGCGGACACACAAAAATAATTAAATTTTGTTTTTAATTATCAGTATTCATTTAATAAAAATATTAAATAAATTAGGCATCATTTTTAATTAAAAGCGTTGTTGATAACGCGAATACTCGAGCTTAAATCCATTTTTATTTCGGACAAGACGAAACCGGTTCACAAAATGAATAACAGATATTTTATTAAATGTTATAAAATATTTATGAAACATTATCAAGTAAATACTCATTTTTATCAGAAAAATGATTCGGAAAGCAATGGCGCAAGTTTCAAGGGTTGAATCATCCGTTAAGTCCTTCAAACGAGTCCCGAACCGTTTTTATCAAAACTATAATAAAAATGTTACACTTTTAACCCCTCCACTATTAGAGACTTGTCAAATCTTTTTATATATATATATATATATTTCATTTCATGATATAAAAACACACTCTTATAATTCTCTCTCTCTCTCTCTCACCTCCGGCAACCGCCGGCGACGACCACCACCACCGCCGGAAAACTTTTCCGGCGGGATTTTTCCGGCAAGACCAAATGTGACCCCCATCTCCCGATCTATTAGATCCCCCGTGTCACTCTCCTTCACGCGCCAAAAACCACCACCACCCTCTCACCGCCACTATCATCATCTCATCGTCATCATCACCACCGCGAGCCCACAACCACCATAACACCACCGTCGTCATCATCTTCATAACACCACCACCGAAGCACCTAGGGTGCGTTGGGGTTGTAAAACCACCCAAAAAGGGGTGCGTTTGTCACGGGACAGCCGGGGGGGGGGGTGTGATATGTATTCTGGCTAAGGTTTGACGTATGTTTATCGTTCGCTAATAAGAACAACACATAAGGCCCCGTTTGGTTCGCCGTAATTAAATGTAATTGGATGAAATTGGAATCTAATTACATATACGTAGGCTTATTGATTCGCAGAATGAAGGGACATTGTATTTCAGATATAACATTACGTAAGGCTTGTTAGGATTTGGCTTTGTAATTTTAATTCAGATCCATTACAAATACATCAAGAGAGAACAATTCAGATACAAATGAAGTTGGATGGAAAATTTAGGAATTACTTTGTATTCAATATATTATACTTTAAATATCAAGTATAAAAATATATTATAGTTATTATAATAATAAATATATAAATATGAAAAACAACAACTAAAAATAATAAACATTAATTAATTTTATATTATTGTATCTTATATTATATAAATTAAATAATATTATATATTTATATTATATATTAATATTATAATCATTATTATTATTATATTTATATATACTATAATAATAACTTAGTTTTTATAAGCTCGCGCCATCCTAGCTGGGTGTTTAAAAATCTTACGAACATCTTTTAAGCATAGTGGTACTGATTCAGAAACAATAGTACTAAAAGACATATCTCTATATTAGTCGCAACAGAACCACTGAGTTGCAACAAAACCACTAACCCTCAAAATACTCATAGTAGAACTACCCGCTGTAGTTAGGTTTTGTGGTTCCAGAAAAGTTGAAAGGGTTAAAGAGCAGATTATGTATACCTTTCTTTAAACAAATACATGCTTCATATAATTGAATGCAAAAAATATTGAAAGACATTTAGAGAATGAGACGTCTCCTAACGCATGAACCACCTGTCTCATCCTGGGCTGTAACATATTGAGTGGCGAATGCAGATTGCAGCACATGAAATGATTCAGGACACCTAATCAATCCAAAATATCTTGAAAGGATTTTTGTGTACTTTGTGTTTATGATCAACCCATAACAGAATTATCTTTAAAAGAACTTTCTAACAAGTTACCATTAACGGTAAGAAGTCCCAGAGAGATGAGGCACACACCTGGAACCAACTGCGATGCACCACATTCATCCCAGTAACATACAAAGTCTCAAAAACAAAGCAAGTATGTCCTGTTGTTTAATAGCTGTCAAAGTACTGCAAGATAAAAGGGAAAGTTAACAAAGACGAAAATGAAAGTACAAATAGAAACATTGCGATAAATGTGATTGGTTTTCCATATAAATTGATGGATGGTTTTTGAGACATAAAAATCAGATGATTTCATGTTGAGTCCTTACCTGCCTTATGTGTGGAATTTAAATTTTATCAATATTAAGTGAGGCCAAATATTTATTTACCGAAAAATCCCAACATGGTATGACAACCAAAATTCCTTACTCTCCAACTTTATTAGAATGTTCCACTTTTCACAATTGTAAATTCTCCACACATCAGCATTCCACATACAATATCATTTTTGCAATATTTCGGGTGGTCTGAAGCTACAACAATCCCTACTCCTAACCGATAAACATCTAGCATGAAATAAAAATGAAACTAAATTAGAATAAAAATACAACCAAAAAAGGAAACATTGTTTCAAATTAATATTTTGCATTTTATGTATAATCCCTGTTATTATTTCATGAGTTATATATACATGTTTGGTGCACACTTGTTTGACTTTCTCTTGGTAGTGTTACAAATGTTGTTTAGTTTCGATTCATGTAAAATGTTTCTTAACCAATCATAGTATAAGTAATGAATGACACTTCCCAAACACTTAATGAGAAATACATGTTAATCTCTCTAGAATCTACATAATCGAAGATTTCTTCATCAATGCTTGCAAAAAGTTGAGGACGCCTGAAAATGAGTGTAAACACTAAATTAATAAAATAAGCTATATAAATGAATAGAGACATTAGTTGAAGGTTACTATCTGAATACACTTGTAGTGTAACCACACTGTTGAGGCATACATCAGTTTTAGATCAAAGTAAATTTGAACATGCTAGCCCCTGGCTTGAGGAGTAATGTTTTTAAATGGAACCTACTATTGAGGTTAGTAATTCAAATCCTTTTGATGTTCTTAATTCGGTCGATAATGATGAGGAGTTTGGTACCAATGAGGGGAATATTAATTTGGTAAATAATGGGGCTACTTCAAGTGGATCATCTTTTATGAATACCGATAATGATGGGGAGTTTGCTAGTAATACTCCTATTGGTGAGAAAATCGATAAAATAGAACGACAAATTTGTAAAGATAAACTTAGGCTGTTGGATAATGACGGGAACCCGCTAGTTCCTATGGGTATTGTGGAAAGTTATAGTGAAGTGAAAGTGGTATTTAATGAAACTGCTAACTTAAGGATTTCAACGAGTGGTAAAGATGGAAGTGATAAAGGTTATGGTACTGATAGCTTGTTGAAACAATGGAGGGATTCTTATCCGGATAATGATGATTATGACCCATATGATGATGATATGTATAAGAATCATGATTTGTCCGAGCACCTGCAGTCTATTTGTGATGATCTTGATATCACGGTCTGTGGCAGGAAGAAGAAATAGATTTTTTGATGCTTGTTGAGTCAATTGTAATTTAGTCTTAGTAGTATCCTCCTATGGAGTAGTTATGCTTGTTATGTTTACTTTTTTACCTATGTAACGGGCTGAGATGTGGGACTCACCCACATCCTTTGTACTGAATTGCTTTTTTGGAGTAATACATTTACCTGGGAAACCCTTTACCTAAAAAAACATGAACAGATGGGCTTTCCCAAATCAATCAGAAATATGGATAGTAACTAACATAACCTTATGCTAGTCTAATTTGTTACTGCTTTTTAGAAGCATTTCTAAGTCCTAACATAATAATTTTACTTCTCAAGCTAATTGTATTGACTTGTTTAACTGCTTGTTTCCAATCATACTTATGTTATTACAGATAGCTTCATGCTAACAACATCCATGATCTTAGAGTTGACCCATCTTTTTAAGGATATACCCATGATGAAGTAAACAATGTCTTGTAGACGAATTAGCTTCACACCTTTGATTGTTACCCATTTCTGGTTCTAATATATGTAGCACTTTTGATGGAACACTAATTTGCAGCTCTATATCAGCTATTCTGCATTCTGCCTAATAATTTGATATACCATCTTTTCATATTATTAATGTCACACGAATATAAGCCTTTTTCTAAACTATTTTTCATTTCTTAAATTTGACTATCACTTAACTATCTCCCTATAATCATAATTACGTTGCCATAAAAATGCACCAATGACCCGACACCAAACATCTCTTTAATGGCATGTGCATTATAGTTTCCTATTACATTTTATGCATATGAAAAAGGGTTAAAAATACTAACCTGATCGAGCAGAACCTCGTTAGGCAAATTATCAACAACTGCCATAGATTTCGCAATAACCATGAAATCGTATGCAAGCCGTCAGTTTTTCCCCAACTGTTTCATTAGCATCAATGACTGGATCAGCAGCAGTTAAAAGCTACAGTATAACATAACATTCTATAAAATACGGCCTTTCAAATATGTTTTATCAATTGGCAAAAGTCATACTCATTATAGCAATGTCATCTCATAATGATGCTAAATTTACGTGGTCTTGGCTCATTTAGAATATTACATTTTATGGTCTGTTAGTGTTTAGTTATTTGCCACGCATCTCAGTTTTAACTTAATCTAGATAGTCTTTATTCCCAAATTATAATAGATCTTTTGATTAGAGTTTGAAAATGATTCAAACTTATGTTGGCAAACAAAATTCTAATAATCAATTTTCATTAATAAGACCAATAATTATACTTGGTTTACACATTACTAAGTTCCACATCTACACATTAAAATATGTTTAAAGAACAAGCTGATGTATCATGTATTAGGTTTTTGTATTCGTATCACGCCCAACAACAAAAACAATCGTCAAACCTATAATGAAAAACAAAAATTGGTTTTTAAGGTTTAATACATGCAAATAACAATTAGACACATTCTAAGATATCTTCTTATTTAACCCATAACATATAATACCAAATCCAAATTGACCTGTTCATAAACATATTAACCACAAATCCACCTCTAACATAAACTATACATGGTGGAAATAGCTTAAGTTATAAATGTATTATTTACATACCTGCCATAAGCTAATTATTTATCCTAAACGCAACCATTTTAGCACCCGAACCTACCCATCTCATCCCCTAAACCCAACAGTTTCAGCCCCTATTTCAGGACCCAAATGCGTCAATTTCGGCCCCTGTTTCAACACCCAAACCCACCCATTCAACCCTCATTTTAGTCTCCAAACGCACACACTTCAGACCCCATTTCAGCATAGAAATCCACCCTCCAAACCTACCCATTTCGAACCTGTGCTCAGCTTATTCCCAAACGCGAAGCACAACCCTAAGTTGGGCCCTATAGCATTCCGTTCCTTCTCTCCAATGCCTCAGCAACCTTCGACTTAAAATCATCTATATATGATATCTGCACATATATAAATTACCTTTAATTTTTTAACTAAATTACAAAAAATATACAAATTATGTGAACTCAACACAAATGCAAACTGATTTGGGTACATAAGAAAACAAATGACGTCTTGAACTGAATAGAGGTAAATACTCTTTTTCATTATGAGATATTTTCCTACTTTTCAACTCGACGAGGCTTCTAATCCCTAAAAACTTGATATAGGTTAAAAACAACAATTTTCCTACTTCTAGTGTATGCTGCTGAAGCACATATATAAAAATCTCAATTTCGCTAACAAATTGAATCCTTTTAACGTCCCAGTACTATTAACAAACGCTAACGCCTCTTAAACCACTTATTGAAACAACTATTACATAGTCGTTTTCTTCTAACATGTATTCACATAAAGCCCCTAAATGTTCGTACCAGGCCTATTTGGCTACGGCGACAGCAGTACGTAAGCGGTAGCCAAACACCCCTGATTTAAGCCAAAATGGTGAGTCCCTGGTCTTAGAGAGGTTCAAGTGTAGGACTCTGAAACCCGACCCAGTTTAGATTAGAACACATCTAACAACCCCAAATGTGCAGACTTTAAAGAGTAAACGAACAGGCTGAAATTAGCATAAAAAAATCGGATAGGATACGTACAAAAACAAAAGATGGTCACAAAAGAAGTTACCATTGCTTTATGAGTTTCACGCATTGCCATGAGTGAATTACTTGTTGCTTGACCTTAGAAGGCATCTTATACTTTCCGCTACATCCCAATTTTTTCCCTTCCTTCATCTTTTTCAATTGTATGGTATCTTTGTTTTGTGGTTATTTGATGACATTTTTTCCTTTTCATTGCTACCTATGCTCAGCTTAATTCCAAACGCGAAGCACAACCCTAAGTTGCGCCCTATCGGCATTTCATTCCTTCTCTCCAATGCCTCAGCAGCCTTCGACTTAAAATCATCTATATATGATATTTGCATATATATAAATTACCTTCAATTTTTTAACTAAATTACAAAAAATATACAAATTATGTGAACTCAACACAAATGCAAACTGATTTGGATACACGAGAAAACAAATGACGTCTTGAAATCAATATAGGTAAATACTCTTTTTCATTCTGAGATATTTTCCTACTTCTAGTGTACGCTGCTAAAGCACATATACCAAAATCTCAATTTCGCTAACAAATTAAATCCTTTTAGCGTCCCATTACTATTAACAAACACTAACGCCTCTTAAACCACTTACTGAAACAACTATTACAGAACCGTTTTCTTCTAACATGTATTCACTTAAAGCCCCTGGAAACGCGGGTATTATAGATATTAATGACAAATTTGGAAGCATGCCATACGACCCAAACAAACAAGCCAATAATGACTATAGAGAAAATTTTGACCTATATCACAAATTTTCTAAAGTTTGAAAAGAAATGCAAGATCCACTGAGCTAACCTTCCTCAAGATCAATGACAACCACATTGATACGATAACAACAACTGCAACACACAAACACCTGAGAATCAGATTCAGACATCCGAAATCAGCAGCCAAAAGATAAAAAACAACGACGTTGATTAAATACAAAGAGTCACATACCCAATTTGACCTTTTTATTCTCCGGATCGTAATTGGCTCGACTCAAAAGATCGGCTACACTGACAATAGAGCTAATGAACAGTATCCTTTAATGTCTGTTTTTCCCATTCAGTTTAAGATATGAGGCTCAGATTGACCATTAATCGAGAAAAGCGGATACATTTGCCATGGCTGCAAACCTAATAGGCTGCCCCGCCAAGACGCGGAGTTTCACGGCTTTTATCGAAGTTGTTTAAATTCATCATAGCCTTTTATAGCAGTGCATATGCTGTAAAATTTTATATACTGAAGGGGCTAATCATGCAAAAATCCCAACAAATTGTATAGATTGTATATATTGTACAACCACATAAATAAAATCTGGTTAAGAGAAAATATGGCTGCAATCGCAAGATGGGTGTGGCTGGCTCACCAAGATACCGAGGGCGGTACTCATTTTTGATGCCAGACTGTATACCATCACACAATCACTCGACTTTGAAAATATTATCCGGAGTTTATTATAGCAATTGTGAGGGAGAAAAGTATGATAAATACATTTATCATACAACTCCACTAACACATTATAGAACATAAAATATGAGTAATCTCAAAGGCATGAACCCGCAAGCAAAGAGAAGGGTTAACCCGCCATGGCTGCAATTTGAATAATTACCCAGGGAAGATGCGGATAATCTCGACTCTACACTTTCTGCTTATAGCCACAGGATTATTTTTTAACAACAACAATAATGCCATAAACAAACTGTTCACCAAAAGGAACAACATTTTCAGCAACCATTAACTATAATACGCATTCATCATATTTTCCACCGACAAAATAGACAGTGGCATATCATAAATGGTTTGGTGGTTTCGGCTAGCTTGTATGGGACAAATTTCTTGCCTATGCGTTTGTGGAGGTTGCCGAGGCGAGAAATTCGGGCACTCGACCATCCATCCACCATACACAACAAGAGAAAATTGAAGGGTGTCATCATCCACAACCAACACCACTAAACATATAAACATGGTCAAGTTACATAAGATAGTATCATCTTAAAACAACCCAATATAATGGGTGCGAGCTTAAAACGCTTGCATGGACAGGATACAAATAACATCACCTTAAAACAATTATCACAACCGTTAGCTGCCAACAACAACATAAGCAACCTAACCTGCAAAAACCCCTCAATTTTTAACATAAACCCTAATATGAAAATCAATTAATTAATTAACTAAAACCATTATTATTAAAAAAAGAAAAGAAGCGGTACTTACTTCTTATGATATGTCGTTCTTTAGGAGGACAATCCACATGGTTAGCGGCCTGTATATAAAAATGGAATAAAAAAAAGCATCCAACAAAAAAAAACCCATATCATTCAAGAACTAAACCCCAACAACAAAATCAATATGCATTTTAGAGAGAGAGAGATAGAGATGCAATAGATCTAAAACGGGAGATGCTTCGTGTGTGTTTTTCCGTTAACATCAAAGAGAAGAGAAACAGAGAAAGGGTATGTGTTTGGTGCGTGTTTTTTGTTAACATCAAAGAGAGAGGAGAAACAAACACGTATGGTAAACGTGCCTGAAAAAGAAGCGGGTATTACTATTAAACATCTTTCCGAGTCGGGTAAAAAAAGTTGGGTATTCCGGCGGGTGCCGGTGGCCTTTATGTGTTGCCTTTTAATTAAAATGTATAATTATTATATATTAATTATTAATTATATATTAATTATATTATATATTTTATATTATATTTAGTTTATTTATTTTTATTATTATAATGATTACTATTTATATTATATATTAATTATATTTTATATTATTTATATTATATATTTATATTATATATTTATATTATATTTGTATTATATATTTATATTACATTTATATTATTTATTATTATTATT
>BQNB010017442.1:0-41318 GCA_026074375.1 Tanacetum coccineum | reverse complement strand
CACATAGGAGAACAAATTAAAGATTGAAGATCTAATTCGACAAATTTGCAACCACCAATTTGTAAGTGTGAGTTTTGCACTGTCCCTAATTTTTATCTGATAATGTGCTTATTTTTTTGGAAAAATTTAGGTTTTTTTGTAACTTTCTATGGGGTTCTATTTTGTAGATGCCTGAATTTTGGGGTAGGTTGATCAATGATTATACAAAGGGGTTTGTTTGTATTAGTTTGTGAGGGATTTGAAGATGCCTGTTGTTGGATTTAGGTGTATGAAAAACAGACCCATCTTCTTAACAGGTTAGTTTTTATTTACTTTGTGGTCATTTGTGATGTGAGATTTGTTAAATTTGGAATCTTAATAATGAAGTTATGATAAAGTCTATATCTTTTTGCACTTAGCATTTATGAAAAAATGGGGTTTTATTTGTATTTTTTTAGTTTGTTATTAGAGTTTAGTTTGTCTATATTTCTCATAGTCTAAATTATGACGGTAAGTGGGATTAGGGCTTTTATTATTATTCGTATTGGGGGAGTTTTTATTGGTGACTTGGTGGTATTAGTATCTTTGCGTATATGGGTTTTAAAAATTGAATGAAGATTTGGTCTAATATTAGATCTTTATGGTTTTTTGTTCTTAGGGTTGTAGAATGGTTGCAGGATCAACGGGAAGGATGTACTTGAAAGAGCAATACGAAGTTGTGGTCCGGTTAATACGCCTGCGGAAATTGTGGCATATCGATATTAGGTAACTTGAGTTCTTATTTCAGTTTGGTTTATTGAATTTGAAGCATGGTTATATAACGTTTAGTTTTCATATCCAAAGAGTCAGAAATGGAACTTAAAAACAAAACATGATGGATTGTTTTAAGAATGTTTAAATGAAATATGAATTGATAGAATATATAGTCGTTGCTTTTGAGATTTGTATAAAGAAGGTATATTTCGTTTTCAATGTATGATATACTCCTTTCTATGGCAGGTCTATGGTGAGGATGAAAGGTCATTCAGGCTTTATGGACGCGGAGGTGGAGTTTTTAGTTGTTCTTCCGCGAAAAATCCAATGTACACATATCGAAAATGCATTGTGGTTCCTTTCTACGACGCTCAATCATCAGCAATTCGGTCCCTACCATACCAGAAGTGTTGGACGGGTATGACAGTTTTCTAAAGGTTAGTTTCTTCTTATTTAATAGGCTCGATTTTGAGGCATATTTCTGAATCCATACCGAGTGTCAGTTGATATGTTCTTATAGTGCGTTTTGCACTTCATATACACATATAGTCACACTTTCCTGAAAATTATTCAATGCCTTTCCCCTCTCTACAGTCTCATTATCCTCTCTCATATACAAGTGGACGCCACAAATAACTCAAGCCACCAAAAAGCTAGACGATAGTGAATAGACAAGCCAACCTTGCGTTGTCGTCTTCACTCTGGCTACCAATAGTAAGTATTATCATATCTTTTTTAAAGTTTTTTTATGAACTAGTATTATTGATTTTTGGCTAAACATGATGTGTTTGTTATTCGATTGGATGGTGCTAACTTCTCAGCTCATAATATGCAATTGTGTTTTGCTATCCTGACAATATCCATTTTTGACGTATGCCGCGAGTCTTTTTTGGATTTTGGGCGGTTGACAATTGAGAACTGATGGAAAAAACGAGTTCTGATAGATGGCTGTTCATTCATTGAAAGAATTAGTGAAGAGTGAAACCACTATCCGTTCTAATTTAAGCTGCTAAATATGTTGGTCTTTTTAATAGTTAAATCAATTTCAACACTACACACATTATGTACCTTTTTGTATCTTAATCAACTAAATCTTTCTTGATGTGTTTTGTGCAGAGCCTGAAGACGCATCTAGCAGATAAAAATATCAAGGTACTATCATTTTCTTCAGCTTTCTTATGCGTATACTAAATCTTTATAATATAGGGGGTGTTTGGGTTATTGAAACTTGAAGTCAGGCATTAGATAATCATATAATTGGCTAATAAAAGCTTATGACTTTACTTTTCAATTAAGCTTTAGCCAAACATCCAGCTTCAAAGATGCTTACTTTATCCATTAAGGAAGAAATTTGAATGGATTGATTGCTTATTCTCTTACTATTAACCTCTTTGGTAAAGCTTATAGTTTTATTCAGCATGTATTAAGCATAAGACTTTTCAAATAGTCATGCCTTTAGAATTTAATGAAGAAGCTGTTAAGCACATTTTCAATCATTAAACTTAGCCAAACACCCATATACAAAGTGTGTGGTTTTGTTGTTTTAATATTATCATCATTGGGGTATGTAGACCAGTATAGTAGTAATAGATATAATAGGGTATAAATGTGCTTTACTCTACTATCTAATACCGGCTTTGTTGTTGCCAGTGTTAACCACCCATTTAGACACAATGGTAGAGCGTAGTTTGCTTAAAAATGCACATCCAAACACACATAAATGTACATTATAATAATAGACGCAATAAGTTTAGTGCAGACATATGGCGCAAACCTTATTTTTTAGTTTTTGTGGTATTTAGTTTGTAGAAAACATTTGTTGTTGTGTACTATGACTGCATTAGTAGTGATATTGTAACACCCCCAAATCTGGGTAGCAGCGGAATGTTGAATATCCGAGGGCGTTATTTCATAGATCAATAGCATAAGATATGAGAACGACCACTAAACGTGTCATTTAAAAAGATACATTGGATTTAACAAAATACTTGTTCATTACATAAGCTTGTGGCTTCAAATTGTTTGACAACATAAGTAAAGATTTCGGTTTATAACAAATGTCCCAAAATGTAATACGCCCCAAATCTTTAATATTGACTCACCACAGAGTGACCCCCAATGTATCTTGGCACCTCGTGCCCTATTGACCTAAGAAAAACATGCTTAAATGTCAACATAAAGTTGGTGAATTCATAGGTTTATGTAAATCAATTATAGGACTGCAAGATTTCCAAGTGTATGATTAAGCAACAAATGCAAACATCATAAAAGTAATTACGTTTTCCTAAGCTCATGACACTGAAGCTCGACATGTATGAATGCAATATATTGCCAATGAATGCCCGTGAATGATGTTCTAACCCGCAACATCCCAAATCCGACATGGTATACGTTCGTTCCCGGTGATAGCTAATCACCCAAACGGGGATTGTCAATCCCAAATAGATCTATTTATAACATTCGCGCTCACAATCCAGTAATTGACAGTTCATGATACAGGGCTCAGTGGGTTATCGCTACTTAGGCAAACACGTAATCATTGTATAAAATGTACACTTGCGTCCAATTTGTAAAACAAGCATGTACTCACCCTAAAGACGTAAATCATTTATATAATTATAAAACATGGGGCTATGAACTCACCTTAGTAAATAGTCCTCTGAAATGATAATAGATATCCAAGTATGAATCACACCGTCAAATACCTAAGTAAATACGGCCAGTCTTAGTCTACAAATTTAGGCTAAAGACTCAATGTATAAACTACAATAAATTGCTAGTTTATATATATATATTGTTATCACTTGTGTGGTGGTATCCAGGTTTAATGTATTTGTATTCACTTGATGGCTCTTGGGAATGTATACGATTTCACATGTCCTTGTATACGTATAAACGTTTATTAATAAATATCCGTATTTATTAAATCAGAGGTTTACTTATATAACATCCGAATATAATTTGTCCGATTCGCTGAGTGTTTATAAAATCATCTTTGTATATAAATTACCCTTGAGTTTTATGTAATTACAAAACAGCCCCCTTCAGTTTATGAAAATGTAACATTTACACTTTAAACCCCTAAGTTTCCAAAATTACACTTTTAGTCCTCTAACTTTACAATGTTGCACTTTAGGTCCTATAATGTTTGAAACAGTCCCCTTGATTTCCAGGAATGACAGAACAGTCCTTTAATTTACTAAAATAGTAAATTTCACAGTTTTAAAGCATCAAGTTTCTAAATTGACACATTTAGTTCCTTAACTTGTAAAAATTGCATTTTAACTCCAATTAAGTTCTAACAAGTGACATTAGATTTCATTAAGCTTCAATAAGCCATATAAGCTGTTCCAGCTTATAAATAAGCTCGGGAGAGCTTATTTTGGCTTAATGGACCTTATTGGGCCCGTTAAGGTCCAATAAGTATTTTAAAGGTCCGATTAAGTTTTAAAAGGCACGAAGGCACTTGGTAAGCTTATTTAAGCTACACAAATCAGTTTGGCTTATTAATAAGCTCGGATGAGCTTATTTTGAGCTTATTGGGCTCGTTGGCCCAACAACCTTTACCGAAAGTTTGCACAAAGGTCCATTAGGGTTTCCTATTAATTTCAACTTATTTCATATATTCAATAAGCTCAGTTGAGTCTGCTTGGCTGAAAAATAAGCTCGGGTGAGCTTATTTGAGCTTATTCGAGCTCATTGGGCTCGTTAGCCCAACAATTCTTAACCGAAAGTTTGCAAAAGGGTTTATACATAATACAACTTATTTTTTGTTTCATTAGGCTTATTTAGGTCTGATTAAGTAGACTACTATTCTTTGTGGGCTTAATTAAATACAATAATCATCGTAAAATGGGATTTAGGCCTATTACGAGCCCGATAAGAGTTATACATGTTTGGGCTTAATTCATTTGGGTCCATTAACTTGTCCTAGGTTATAGTAATCCTTAAAATCTGCTTAAGCTCACAAATAAGTTGTCGAAGCTTATTTGTGGCTTATGGGTTTTAAGGTTCGCGGCAATGGGCTAACGAGCCTATTTAAGGACCCGTTTGGGTTCTAACCATACTAGGGGTCCATATTAGTTTCAAATGAGCTTGTAAGGTTCTTTATAAGCTCGTAGAGCTTATTAATAAGCTATAGTCTCATGGCCTTCGGCCTGTTGGCCCTGCTAGGTCCATTAATGGCTCATTAGGATTAAACGAACCCAAAGGTGGTCCATTAGGCTCACTAGTTGCATTCTAGGGTTTTAATCTTTGATTAAGCATTCGATAAGCCCTAAACATTCATGTTTTCAATTGCCACACAGCAACATTCGAGTACGTATACAAGGAAGACGCGGATCATAGCACCACTCTGGCGCCAAAGTCTATGGAAAGTATAGCAGTAGTTCGAGTTGAGATAGCTTGCACGATAGACAAAGCTTATAATCGTTGAGTTTAGGAGCGCAAAACTGCCGCAAGTGTTGAGATACACGCATGCACTTCTTCTAGATCATCGTCACGTAGCCATTTCTAGTTCTCTCTCTTTGACTAAAGGGGAGAATTATGTGTAAACGAGCAAACTTTCTTAATTTTACTAGGTGTTACAGGACAATACCGTTAACACCTTGCATTCGAATATTTAGTTACGATTTTATACACTGTTGGCACCACACAAGTTCATATACATGTATTAGGTGTGTGAAACATGCATGGGTTGAACCATGCATGTCCATGCTCATAAGTATTTATCACCATAACAACTATTACGTTGACCCATATATCAAGATATGAATAAAAAAACCAGTTGAATATGGACATGTAGAGTTTAGTTCGAGACTTACAATAGTCCTAGAGTCTTGTTTGTGGATTGTGAAGCAAACCCGAATCGTATAAACCCCAAATCGTATAAGTATGATTGTATTTTCCTTCCTAGCTTAACCCAATACCTTAAAATCCTTGCCTTGCGTAATGTGGTGTTGTGTTTGAGTGATGCTTGGCTCGGCTTAATGTGTACCAAAAACAAGGAGAGGAAAAACAAGGTGTTCTTGGTTTAGAGAGAGTTTGTGAGTTTTAGAAATGTGTTAAGTGACAATGTAAGTGTGTATATATATATACATAAGCCAGTTAGTTTATCTTAGTCCTAAACTAACCAAAAACGAGCCTTATGAGGTGGTTCTAAGGATTTCTTGTTAATCGCACATGGTTTCTTGCTAAACCACTTAAGTACAATCTTTAATTGCTCAATATTTGTACAAGATATGCTTAGATACTTGAAATCTTATGGTTTATGTTGTTTCATGCTTAGCCGCGGCATCAAGGTGGACAAAGGAAGCAAATGGGTTATTAACCATGGTGTAATAGGTTAGTTAGGAGGCATGAAGTACAAGGTTTAATTACCTTAAGAATGTACATGTACTTAGGAGATTTTTAAGGATTTTCTAGTTGGTTTGTTTCCCCATATTCGGCTCTTGTGGGTGATTAATACAAGAATTGATTTAATTTTGTGTTTAAGGTTTAAAAGTGGGTATTGGTTTTAGTCTAGGTAAGTGTGGTTCCTTTAAACTGAATGGATCTTTGCAACCAATAAAGGATGATAGTCAAGATGTATAAATACAACTGACTATGTAGAAACAATGATTATGAATATTATATGTTAATGCGGAATCTTAACACAAGTACTAAGAAAAACAATGAATCAATCTGAATAACAACTTTATTAAAGTGTTCCTTGAGATCAACAGATTGCTAAACTATGATTTTGTATGTTTTGTATGATCTTGTATTGAACTCGTATTACAAAACTATCCTAGGGTTCCTTTATATCATAAATGAAAACCCGTAAAAGGCTTACATATCTTTCTGACAAAAACTTTCAAAAATATCTTTTAAATATCTTTTCATCGGTACTAACTATCGCTTTCTACTAACTTACTAACTCAACCAGGCAGTACAAACACTTTGTACTGTCGGTAATAAAGTATACAACTGTCGTACTAACTATTTGTTCTAAACGTACTAAGTTAATAGAAACATTACATCCTAACAATTCCTCCCTAAACCATGAATATTAAATATTTTTTAACTTCAATGTTTCTTCTTCAATCCTTTATAGAACTTGATTCACAGTGGATGTATCCAAAACATTCTTTAGCTTGTTTCTTAATCTTGTACCTCTCTATCCTTCGTTAAGGGCAGCATCTTTGTCTTGTCACAAATCAGCAACATCTTTCTCAGCACTCAGCAAACGATCTTGAAACCTACCATCCAACTAAGTAGGCTTTGTAGTTTTGCAAACTACAGCCATCAACGATTGATGTTCCTTTACCAATAGCCGTTTGCTCTGGGATAGATAACTCTTCATCTAAGAATATGGTGAGTTACTTACCATACAGTTTTTGGTAAACTGTCAACCATCAACGGATTTGATTAGTCTTTACCAAATACCGTTTGAGTTTGGACTAGCCAATCTCTCTTCACCAAGAAGTCAAAGGTGAGTTTGAATACCTCTACAATTAGAGATGGTAAATTGTACACACACACACACACAGATTTGAGAAGTCTTAACCCCAAGCCGTTTGTTAGTGACTATCCAATACTATGCCCTTTACATGGTGAATTGATAACCATTTGTTGGTGGGTTGTTAGCCAACACTCAATCCCCTTCTCACTTCCCTCACCTTGTTCTTCAGATTCCCTAAATCAACAAGTTAACTGCTATGATCTCTCTCTCTATAAATCAATTCCCATGCCATTGTACTTCTTCTTCAGACTCCAATTATAAGATTTAAGCATTTGCACCAACTATTTTTCCTTCTTTAAAGGATACTTCTTCTTTGTTAGCATGTGAATGACTATTCCTTCATTAGTCATCAAAGTGTGTACCCCTGAGGAACTGTGCAACTTCCAACTGATTACCTTCCATTCATGCTGTGAGCTCCAAAACTCATCTTGTTCATCTGGTTTGAACAAAACCTTAAAATCTCCCTAAAGAACTCTTTCAAAAAACCTTCAGGCATCTCATTCATGGGTAGTTTATCCTTACCGAGTTGAAACACAGCATTAGATCATTCTCTACTCCAATATGGACAATACTGTTGTTAAAATACTAAAGTACTTTTGCTAGTCTATTGCTGTCTTGTTTGTTTACCACATCTATGATCTCTCTCTTCTTTGGATCATCAAACTGTGGTTTTGTTCCAAGACACACTGTCTCCATTCAATGAAAGGAAATTTTTCTTTCAATAATCTCATATCCACTTCTTTATCTTCCACCTGAGCATAGTTAAATATAACCTCAGATCATCATTTTCTTTGTCACTATCATCCTCAGAAGTGTGTTGAATGTATCTTCTTTTTCTTGACTTCATCTTCTTCCTAGTACCTAGTTTTCTTTTCCTAGTACTCTCTTCTTCTTTATCCTCTATCTCTTTGACTTCCGCCTTTGGTTCTTCCCTTTGATCACTAAATTCACTTTTGGATAAACCAGCTCTTTTTTCAATCATTTCCTCTTGATACACCTTTCATCTTAGTCAGACTACTATGTAGAGATGAAATCTTCATTAAATCTCTTAATCTTTTCATACAAGCTTGAATGTCTTCAAACTTCTTGCTCTTCAAATCAGCATGTTTGTAGTTTCCCACATGCTTTATGTAGGTCATCATTTGATTTCTGAGTTGATTCTTGGTTGGAGGTTTATTTCTTATGGCTTGTGATCTTTGTTGAGCAAGGAACTTTCTCTGAGCAGCAATTGTATCATGAAGGAATTTAGCTCTTTCTTCAATAGTGAATTGCTCTCTTTCTTGCTCTTGAAGCTTTTCAGCAAGTATTCTGTCTGCCTCAATTCTTGCCTTAACATCATCAATGTTATTAATGAGAGCTTCATTTGCTGCTTCTTCTTCAGCAATTTTGTGAGAGTTTATTTCCCTCCTCTCTGCTTTCCCACACATCTTGGACATTCCTAGCCAACTCTCATCACTCTTAATCAGTTTGAATTTCTTCACAAGCTTGAGGAATCCTCATTCTTTCACTTTCAGTTTCATTTCTCTTCTTCAATCTATCTTCTTTTCCTTTGTCTTTAGGAGCATATCAAACTTTGTTCGGTCCGACAGAGCCTACTATAAGAGATGACAATGTGATTGACGTGCATGTACAAACATCTGATAGATCTACTACGTAAGATTCATACGCGTCTTCTTCCATCATCGGCGTTCACTTCTCTATCAGACCATTTACTTTACTATATTTCTCACTTCTGATTCTACGCGAGTCCAACGACTATAAAGAGTGCCTACTAGATCTACTTCTGTTATACCGGAACAAGTACGTCATCAACTCATTGCGCGCGTTTCAATACATCTCACACACATGTCTAGACTGCTCTAGCGCGTGAGTGCATAGTCGAGATTCGCTACTCAGACACGAATAGCTGCAAGACACGATCTACTTCTGTACCTACTAGATTTGCTCGATCAGTGTTACAGTTCTCTCCTCATTGCTCTTCAGAACTTTCACTTTTTGCTCAGTGGTACTTTCAACACACTCTCTTCAAACCTTCTCCTTTGTCTTCAGTACACATTTAAAGATCTCCTTCCGGAAGCATCAACTTGATCATCAGTACTTTCCATTTGTTCATCAGTATTAACTTTGAAATCGTCAGTACTAAGTTTTGGATTTGACGGTACTAACTTTTTCAAAGTCGGTACTAAGTCTTTCCTTAGCAGTACTAACTTCATCTTCAGTACTAAACTAACTTCATCGATTCTTTTTATCTCAATCATCATTTCTTTTGGGACCTCACCTAATCATTCTGAGCATTTTCCTCTTTTGATTTACATCCCTTTTGCATTCTTCCTCCCATTGTTTGGATACAGACCTCTTGTATATGCAAGATTGCAAATGCAAAAAACCCTCTTTTTCTTTGAGAGTCGCTACTTCCCTTTGCTTTGCTCCTTATATACAGAGATACACATACTCGATAATTCATCTATACACAATCGCTATTGAGCGACTGACTCGTAGTGTTAGAGAAATACTTGCTCTCATCATCATTATGAGCTTTGACACACACACACAGCCTTCAAGAGTGTAATTCCTTTGGCTGAACTGAAACCTGTTTTACAATAAAGAAGATACAAAGATCATGCGAACATTTTGGAGGGTCATTGCATCCTCATTCCCTGAAAGGGATTGATCATTGGATGAATGATCTCCAAGATTCTCACCAGTATGTTCTGGGATTGAATCAGGAACAATAGGAGTGGTTGAAGGTTGTGGTGAAGGACTTGGTGAATGGTCAGGTTGTTGCTCAAATGGTACCTCACTAGGTTGAGCAGAAGTTGAGTCAGGCAGTGACTCATTTGGGACTTCACCAGTAGGAGTAGGAGAGGGTGATGATTGTTCAACAGATTGACTTTCTGAGGAAGCACCCTCATCCTTGCAGTTTGTTGACAACATAGTATCAAACAGAGGTGTAACTTTGCCTGAAAAATGTTTGCCCTTCTTAACCATAAATGAAAAAACTTTACTAGTTAAACTATTTACAGGGAAGTGATCTAAAGGTACAGTTATATTAGCTAATTGTCTATCTAAAAATATAGAAATAAAACGAGGATACATTACAAACTTCTTTTTAGCCTCTAGATGTCTAAGCATACCATCAAAAATCAATTTGGAAAAATTATACTTTTGATTAGTTGTTAAACAGATGTAATTACATACAGCTGTTTGCTATGTTTGTAGGAACACATGATCCCAAGAGGTACTTTTGGAGCTTAAACAATGATTAATTGTGTGAAATAAAAACCTCCATTAGGGTGAAAATAAAGCTTTATTAAATGTTAATACACTTAAATCCCCTTCATATCCCATACGTTGAATAGCATTAAAAAAATAGCTTGATTTGAATAGTGACATCCCATCGCATCATGTTAAAAATAAGTCAGGTTCCGAATTATGCTTCCGAGATAGACACAACTTTGCCAGCTACTTTGGCAGTTATGTGCCTTACATTGTTGATTGTTTTGGACTTAGCAGACGTCCAAAACTGTTCAACGAATGTGGTTGAAATAACAGGACTTACAGTGAGCGCATGAAAAATATAACTTCGTTGAAGAAAATCAATGACTTCATGAAACTCAACATTCCCTTCAGTCTTTTCCAAGTATGCTATCATGTTGTGCTTAGGACAGGACTCAAGAGCAGCCATTTTGCTTAGTAGAGAGTGATCGTCGATGAGAGAGATTAGGGCTTGTATGGATGAATGATAGTTAGAGAGATTGCTTGAGCAAGTGTGCGATTGAAATGGTTTCTTATAGGTTTGGGTGACCTAATTTTAAAGAAAACGTTCCAATTTACACTTTGTACCCTTGGCGGTATTTTGTCTCTAACGTCTCTTTAGCGGTACAAACTTTGCCCAGCGGTACTAACTTTACATGGTCGGTACTAACTTTGTCCAAACAAAGAATGAACAATGTAAGTATCAGGAATGCTTCAGCACCATCAGTAACTCTTCTCAGTGACTCTCCAAACCTTCTTAAAGCTTTGACAAGCATTTCTTCTAGCTAATGGTGGATTCTACCATCTGACCCATCTAACCATGACTCACTATTCAGGTTAAGGTACAACTGTCCAACCTCCCCTCACCATCAACACATACTAACCATTTTTACCTGAAAAATTACTCTTTGGATGGTCTACATAATCTCATGTCTTCAAAATGCTTCACAAGAGAATTCTTACTTTTAATCTAAGTATGAATATCTTGAGCAATCTTCTTACTCTTAAAAGTGTACAGACCACTTGTTGGTACGGTTAGCTATGCTTGCTTGATGATGATAGAATCTTGATGAGTAGGAAGGTGGAGTATAAGGCTTTAGGGATTTCTTGGAACAAGTTTGATTTGCCATGGTGTGTTTTACCTCTTTTATCCACAGATGACCCATTCATGTTGCCTCCCTTTAACCAATGTAGCTTATGGATTTACCATCCCAATTGAAACAACCAAGAACTGAAATCGGCTAACATCAAATGCCTTTGTTAGTAAGTCAGCTACATTGTCATTGGTGTGGATTTTAAGCACTTGTATGAGTTTCTTCTCATAAGCATCTCTTATGAAGTGGTGCCTAATAGCAATATGCTTTGTCTTCGAATGATATACTGGATTCTTTACAATGCAAATAGTGCTTTCATTATCAATGTAGATCTTTGTGTTCATGAAGTTGAACCCATAGTCTAACATTTGATTTTGAATCCATAAAACTTGACCACAGCAGCTTGCAGCAGCAACATATTCGGCTTCTGTTGTAGAAGTGGCCACAATGGTTTGCTTTTTGCATTGCCAAGTAATGAGTCTCCTGCCAAGAAATTGACAACCTCCTGTTGTGGATTTCCTGTCAAGATTTGCTCCAGCATAATCACTATCTGAGTAGGATTCCAAGTCAAATGAAGACTCTCTAGGATACCAAAGGCCCAGTTTGGGTTTTGCCCTTTGAGTACCTAAATATTCTCTTGACAACACTTAGATGGGAAGTTTTTGAGTGACCTGAAACCTAGAACAAGCACAACTGCAAAACATAATGTCAGGTATAGAGCAGTCATGTACATTAAATGAGCCAATCAATGGACCCCCCTATAGAGGATGACATCCACATCACTGGCTTCCTCATCCTTGACTAAAGGCTTCTAAGTCTCAATAGGTGTACTAGCAGTCTTAACATTTGCTCAAAGTTCAAACTTCTTCAGGATTTCTCGCAACATACTATCTGACTATTAAAGATTATATCTTCTTCTGTTTGACTTGTAATCCAAGAAAGGAAAAGTGAGCTCTCCTTTGAACTCATTTGAAATCTACTCTTCATTAATGCCTAAACTCATCAAACCATGATTTCTTTGTAGAACCCATAGATGATATCATCTACATAGACTTGAACTAGTATGATATCATTGTTGTCCTTCTTTAGGAAAAGAGTTTTATCAATGGTTCCTCTTCTGTATCCAATTCTTCAATACCAGGAAAGTAGTATAAAGTAGCATACCCAGGCTCTGGGATCTTGATTTACGCCCATCACAGTGCTTTTACTATTTTATAGACTTTCTGAGGATTCTTATGATCTAGAAAACCTGGTGGTTGAGAACATATACCTCCTCATTCTATTTTACCATATAGGAAGGGAACACTTTTCACACTATTTGATAGAACATATAAAACCCATATATGAGGCAAAGGCTAAAAAGATCCTTATGGCTTCAAGTCTTGCCACAGGAGCAAAAACCTCATCATAGTCTATCCCTTCCTCTTGCCTATGTCCCTAAGCAACTAACCTTGCTTTATTTCTGACAACAACTCCTCTTTCATCCTTCTTATTTCGATAAACCCACTTAGTACCGATAGCCTTCTTCCCATAAGGCAAATCTACTAAGACCCAAACTTTCTGTATCTCAAACTGCAACAATTCTTCTTTGCATAGCATCAACCCAGCTTTCATCTTTAAGAGCTTCTGAAATCTTCTTGGGTTCATGTTGAGACAGAAAACAAGCAAATAAACAATGATGAAAGTCCTTATGGTTAGTTCTCTTTTGCTTTTGAACATAGCTAACAAAAGCATGAGCTCCAGACTTGTATTTACGTTGCTTCTTGTTTGAATGCTGAGTTGGATATCCTAGAATAAGTGCTTTAGGAGAGAGGAGTGAAATCCTTGACTGTAGAATAGGACTAACTTCGCAAACATATTCTTAAGTTTGTGAAGTCACCACTGCACCCTCATCTCATACGATGAAGTAGTAAAAATACCATCAGTGGAATTTTGATAAATATCCTCAGTGGAGGTTATTCTGAGTCATCTTCTTCAGGATTTGTTAGATTGAAATAGATTAGTCCTTCTTAAGGGACTAGCAGTATAACTGGTAAGCTAACAGTATTTAACTAGGTTAGGTCTGCTAGCTTTAGACTGGTGTGCTAACAGTACAATAATGTTAGTACTGCTAGGCCCTTTGCAGCTCTTCTTTATCACTAAGTGTCAATACTTCTTCCTGAGAGCTTCAGCTTCCTATTTAGCCTCCTTTTCTTGCCTCTTAAGTCTTTCAAGGTCATCCATAAAGACTTGTTCTTCCTCTCTTGGACCTTCTCTCTTATCATCTGTTGTTAATGCTGGAGTGATTGTTGAAGAATAAGAAGGCCATATTGGCACGTTACAAACAGTCTTTAAGCGATTCAAACTTCTTTGTCAGAATCCCCTGCATCAATAAGCTCTTCGTACCTGCATTTTGGTTAGCCTTCTTGTTGACCTGTATGTAGGTTAGCTTATTCTCTGAGCTAACTGGTATGATAATTCCATAGGAATCAGTTAAAATAATCAAGAATCAAAAAGGCCAAGTTGGTCCTTTTCCTACAACATTTGGTTTGTTCTAAAGAAGGTGATGTGCAGGTTTTCTTCAACTCTAAAAGCCTTGCTTTGTAGAGAATACCCAACTAAAAATCCTTCATCTGATTTACCAGCAAACTTGCCCAGATGGTCAATGGTATTCAAGATGGTCACATGGCACCCAAAAGGTCTTATATAACTTATAATTGGTATCTTGCCAGTTAAAAGTTCATAAGGTGTCTTATTATGAGGCTTGGTCACTAATACCCTGTTTAGAAATAACAAGCGTACTAACTGCTTCAGCCCAAAAAGTGTTAGGTTAAGAATAAATTTGCAAGCTTGGTCCTAGCAGCCTCAATAAGGGTCCTGTTCTTTCTCTCAGCAACTCCATTTTGTTGTGGAGTTCTGGCATTACTGTATTCCCTCTTGATCCCTTTTAACCCACAGAATTCAATAACATCTCTGTTCTTAAATTCTGTACCATTATCACTTCTAATGGTTTTAACTTTTTGATTCAATTGGTTCTCTATCTGTCTTATAAAGTCCTTAAGGATTGCACTAGTTTCATCCTTAGTTCTTAAGAAAAATACCCAACTAAACCTGCTAAAATCATCAGTGATAACTAGGCAATAGGTCTTACTGGGTTTAAACTCCTTAAAGTTGTAGGTCCAAACAAATCCATATGAAGAAGTTGTAAGGAGTGGCTAATAGAGCTTACTGTTTTGGCCTTACAGGAGGCCTTGTGTTGCTTTCCTTTCTGACAAGCAACACAAGTGTGGTCATTTTGAAAAAGCTTTGAAGGTAAACCTCTTACAAGGTTTCCCTTTACAAGTTTGTTTAGATTTTTGAAATTAACATGACCCAACCTCCTATGCCATTTGTTAGATTCATCAGTTGTAGCCTTTGCAATTAAACAAGCCAATCCTCCTGAAGGAACAAATGTTCTCTAAAATGAAACTGTACACTATTGTTTTGTCTGGGGCTCTTTAAAGTAATACTTGATTTTCATCAGGTACTTAAATTCAGGAGACCAAAACAAAGACATTCAGAGTCAGTAACAGAACCTTGTTCTTTTGTCACAACATTTGTGACACAGGAAAAAAGATTGAAATTGCTGAAGTTCTTTCACAAAGCAACAATCCCTCAAAAATCTAATTTCCAGTTTTTATTTTACCTTTACCAGTGATATAACCTTTACTACCTCCAAAAGCAACAGGGCCATCATTAAAGTCTTGAAATTCAGCAAGGTAGGCCTTGTTCCCAGTTATGTGCCTGGAACATCCACTATCAACAATTCTTTATTCTTTAGAGCTTTATGTGGATATCCCGCACATCAAATAAAAGAGATCAGATTCTCTTAGGGGTCACAAGTGTTTGGCTTGTGTTCTGGCCTTAGTGGATCTGAAAGTATAACAATTTCTAAGACTGGATCCACCATTGTATTTGGATCCACCATGGTATCTTTGTGGTCTCCAATTACAACCTGTTGAGGGCTTAACAGCAGTTTCCCTTTTTCCCCTAACAGTACTAACTGCATTTACCTTAGCAGTATTAAGTTTTTGATTTAAAAAATTTGTTCTAAGTACTGTTGTCTTTTTGAAAGGCCTTGAAGATGGTGAATGAGTTTTGTGAAAAACATTTCCTGGTCTAACTCTATTCACAATGGGCTGAATAATATTAACTTTCATGGCAGTATTAGTTAATACTGTCTGTCTGTTAAAACTATGCCTAGCAGTACTAAATTTTTTAGTTATGCTGCCTAGCTCTAGCAGTATTATTTGGAATTTAACCGTTTCTAGTTAGTACTGCGGAAGGAACAAATTGGTTTTGCTTATTCAAATCTTTCGCACATTATTCCAACCATTTTTTAGTCAGCTTTTCGTGCCCATCCCTCTTCTCATGAAAATCACAATCTCTAATTAAATGATTAAGATACCACATACAAAAACATGCTCTTTACAACAAACCCCATTACCCCAAATCATTCTTGTCACTTTAGGTTTTTGACTATGTGTGAAATGATCTTAACTGTTTCCTAGGAGGTTTTTACTTGCTGGGTTAGCAAAACTAGGTGTTTCTCAGTTGTTTTGTTGGTATAGCCACTACACTCATCTTCAATATCCTGATTCATACTCCTAATGATAGGAGCATCCGACCAGACCTTAGGTTGACTTTCTACATTAGTTACATTAACAACTGGTTCAGACACTAATTCAGAGGGTTCTGTACTTATGTTAGATTCACCGGTATCAAATTTACTTGATTAGGGATCTCAGAGTCACTAGGTTGAGTTTGTTTTGCGTCCATTTGTAAATTGTGAAATAATCTACTTCAATTTCAGGTCTCCAGAGGGCATATATTTCCCTGTCATGGGTGTGGGGTTACAGCAGTTCCCTCTGCTGTAAACAAACCTATCATACAAAGGTTGGTTTTCTATCTCACTCTCTTTTTATAAAGACTACTCTGCAAGACTTTCATTCTCATAAATCAAATACATCATATCTGTGATCCCCATACCCAAGCCCACATGTATCATTAGCACTCATTTGGGATTTAGCAGTTTACTAAGATTTTTAGAAGAATTATGCCATTTTTTCTACTTTAGCCTTTAACTTTCTTTTTCTTTTTTGAGCTTCTGCCTAATAAATTTCTTATGATATGTGAGAAACTCTGTTTTATCATCTAAGTCTTTTTTCATAAACTTATCTTTTGTTCATACACATAAGTTGTCTTGTTGATGAGCAACTAATGTGATTCAACTTTTTTAAGACCAAGGATGTCAACTCGGCGAGTTTGCACGTAAGATCGTACGTTCTTACGTGTCCACCTGATAAAATGTGAGGATCGATGTAGGATCGCATCTGAGGTAGGATTTCAGTTAGGATCGTAAAACTCCGGTAAGATCGTAGGCTCCGTGTCGATACGAGTTTACCAAAATTACCAAGTTACTAAACTTTATTAACTTACATACTTACTAGCCTATTACTTTTTCAGTCCCAAAAAAGAACAATACGAGTCCGCTGATCTCAGTAACAAGTATTGACATTTCATTCCTAGATTTTCTAATCAATAAACCTAATTATCTACTTACCCCAAATTGAAATTACATGAAACAAATTAGGGTTCTTCTTCTGATGTTCTAGTTATCTTAAGCAAAAAATTTCTTACAGGTAATTGTTGTTTTTTCTTTTACCTTTTCATAGTTTTAACTATTAACCTTTAAGATTTAATTCAGATAGCTTAATTGTAGTGATACTAGTGAAGTACTTTGTTTTGAGACGTTTATTACGCATGTTATGTAATTTTTTCCGCTGAATCGTGGAAAGTGACAATTGAAGCTTGTCTTTTTGTGTTTTTATTTTACTTTGACATTTTAAATTGGTAACCCTTCGACATTTTAAAAGAGGATATTATATATTATTGTTATATTTGATGATGAGTAGAAATAAAAATAGTTTGACTCGTTTATCCGTTGCTTACAGAATATGATAAATTGGTAGGATCTTACGATCTCGATCCGATCTTATGATCTCGATCTTGCAAAGACAAAAACGATCCCAGGTGGGATCGCGATCTTGACAGCCTTGCTTAAGACCTTGAGAATATGCTTTTATTTCTATGCTTGCATCACTAAGTTGTTCTCTCTGAGCATCATATAGTTTTTTAGATTTCGCATTAGACTCTTTACACTTATCTAGAAACATGAAATTACCTCTGTGTCTGAGTCTTGAGCTGTGCAAGCCATCAAACGATAATCTTCTCCATCTTCTGAATGTTAGTCCAATCTACACCTTTCCACCATCAATTGTCAACATGCTTTAGAATCCTCTTTCTGTTACAGTTCTGCTTCCCATCCTTGTTTCTAGAATTCCATGCATCTCTCCTCCTGTTATCTTGAGTTCCCTTGATTCTTACACTCTCTAGCAAAATGCCCTATTTTAGGTAATTGTAGCTTCACTTTGGTTTTATCAAAGCCAACAGGTTCTTTTGCATCAAATTGTAGCTTTCTACCAGTCTTTTTGTAAAACTTTTTCAATTCTCATTAAGTTATGGCCACTTCGCCACTTAAAGTCCATTTCTTCAAGTTATATTCATCAAATCTGTTCAAGTTCCTCATGATCAAGTTGATGGGCAACTTGATTGATTGATGCATGTAATGAGTATGATGAAGTTTGTTCATATCTTGAGTTTTTGACAGAAAGATTAGGGAACACATACAAGCCCGGTACTAACTTCATTAGTATTGCTAGAGTTCTCAGAGACAAAAGCTACATTTTGAGGGCTTGAGGATGATGCAGTAGAGCCTTTTATATCACTTTCAAAGACTCTTAGATTATTGTATAAATCATCAAAACTAAGACTGTCCACCCCTGGTTTGGTTCTCATAATTAGGGAAACTTGTGACCAAGCAGAAGGTAGAGATCTTAGGAATTTTTTATTAGCATCCTCAGTAGATACACCTGCTCCATGAATCTCTAACTGACTCAAGAGACTTTGAAACCTGTCATAGCCTTTGTGCTATCACTTCCTGTGTTGGATATTATAGATCCTATAAACTGATGCTCTTCAAGTATACTTTGAATCTTTCTTGGATTCATCATTTTCACCAAATCTAGATTTGACTGGCATCCCCACAACCTCTTTTGCATCAGTCATCTTATGGAACTTAGCAAGATGATCTTCTGGTAGGGCCATAAGCAAGGTGGTCCTTGCTTTTCTCTCTCTTTCTCTGGCTACAATCTCTTCTGCAGTTCTAGGAGGTAAAACCTTAATTTGTCCTGATGTATCTGTAGTGATTGATACAGGACCATTCCATTTTGTATAACCTCCAGATTGGATAGTATGTATGGGCCACAAATAATGCTCCATCTTCATAGCCAAATTCAATATTCTCCCTTTTGAAGAATTGGCAGATTGTATGGTTGAACTGTTCTGAGGAGTTTGTTGGGTTGGTGTTTGTGATGATGATGGTGGAGGTGGTGGTGGTGGTGGAATTTCATCTTGTGATGCAGACATGTTTAGTTTTGAAGAATGAAGGTTTGTAACTGAATTAAATTGTTCTTCTTATTCAGAGTTTCTCACAGGCTCTGATACCACTTGTGAGTCCCTTACTGAATAGATCTCTGCAGCCTATTAAGGATATAGCCAAAATGTATAATATTGTTGACTAGATAGAAACACTGATTATAAATTACTCATGTGTTAAAGCGGAATCTTAACACAAGTAATAAGAAAAACAATGTAGAACTAAATAATAACTTGCTGTATATCTGCTTTGAACGATTACAGATTACCTGTAAAAAGGACTCGAACGGTGACGACTGACGAACCACCAATACGTCCTGACACAAAACCCACAGTCCCCAAATGTAGCAGTACAAAAAAGTTAAAGAATGGGGTAATGAAAATCCTCGTATCTCATCCTCTCTCCCGCTTCCCCCCCCCTACTCCCCACCCCCCTTCTCCCTTCCTTCTCACTCCCCCTTTAACCCACTCCCCCCCCCATCCTCCCCCCCACGCTACCACCCTCCCCCCCCCTCTTCTCTCCTCCTACCTCCCTCCCCCCTCCTAACTATCGAGATATGCTTTTGAATGAGATATCTTGAGGTCGTCTTTCTAACTATGCCAGAGGGATCCTTTTATAGACTAAGGATAAACCCTAACAGGCTTACAAAACGCGTACATATCTTTTCCTAAAATATCTCATACATATCTCTTAAACGTACTATACTATTTTCTTACTAACAGTACTAACTATTTGATCTGTACTTACATTTTCTGTACTGTCGGTACTAAACTAAACTATCAGTATCTAACTATTTGTACTGTCGGTACTAAGTTAGGAAAAACATAAATCCTAACAGACCGTATTCGGAGCTGGCTCTCTATTCATTGGTCAAATTCGCGAGGTGAGATCTATTTCTTTAAAGAGGAGTTACGGTCTTGTGATGAGGTTATTGATAAGGGAGATAGCTCGAATGAGGTGGTCCATAAACGTACGTGAGATTCTCAACATGATTCATCAGGTAAATTATATCAAAAGCTTCAGAAATTGCTCAAAAAAATAGCCAGATTAAATGGGCAATCAAGGGAGATGAAAATGTGAAATTTTTCTGGTATGCTAAACAAGAAACGCACAATCAATCTAATATTCGGGGTATTATGGTGAATGGGACGTGGGTCGATGACCCGGTTCAGGTGAAACGTGAATTCTTTGAACATTTTCGGGGTAGGTTCGATAAACCATCAGTGAATCGAGCGTGTATTGATACCCCTTTTCCTGTCTCCCTATCGATTGATCAGAAAGAGGATATGGAACGCAGGATTTCTAAAGAGGAGGTTAAAAGGGCTGTGTGGGATTGCGGCGTTGATAAGTCTCCGGGTCCGGATGGTTTTTCATTTAGCTTTTACCGTCATTTTTGGCCTGTGATTGAGAAGGACGTGTTCGAGGCTGTTGACTATTTTTCTATGTATGGTAATTACCCAAATTGGATGTACTCGGAACTTTATTGCTTTGATTCTAAAATCCTGGATGCCAACATGGTTAAGGATTTTCGTTCCTATAAGTTTGATCGGGAGCTTATACAAGGTTTATTGCTAAAAATTTGGCGAACCGTTTAGTTGGTGTGCTTGGTGCTCTTGTCAAATAAAAGGACCCAAATCTAGGGATTTGTTTGTCCGCCACAAAAGCTGATTGAACCTCATTGACAAGATCACCAAGCACACCAACTAATCGGTTCGCCAAGATTTTAGCAATAATCTTGTATAAGCTCCCGATCAAACTTATAGGACGAAAATCCTTAACCATGTTGGCATCAAGGATTTTAGGAATCAAAGCAATAAAGTTCGAGTTACATCCATTTGGTATTTCACCAATACCATGAAGAAATAGTCACAGCCTCGACAGTCCTTCTCAATCACAGGCAAAAAAATGACGGTTAAAGCTAATGGAAAAAAAACCATCCGGCCCGGGAGACTTATCAGCGCCGCAATCTACACAACCCTTTTAACCTTCTCTTTTGAAATCCTTGCGTTCCATGTCCTCTTTGATCAATCGATAGGGAGACAGGAAATAGGGGGTATCATTACACGCTTCGATTCACTATGGTTTTATCGAAACCATTACCCCAAAAATGTTCAAAGAAATTCACGCTTTCACCTGATCCGGGTCATCGACCCACGTCCCATTCACCATAATACCCCGAATTATGTCGATTGTTTGTGCTTCTTGTTTAGCTTACCATGAAAAATTTCCATTTTCATCTCCCTTGATTGCCCATTTAATCTTGGCTTTTTGAGCAATTTCTGAAGCTTGAATATTATTTACCTGATGAATCTTGTTGAGAATCTCCGTACGTTTATGGACCACCTCATTCGAGCAATCTCCCTTATCAATAACCTCATCACAAGACCCGTAATCCTCTTTTAAAGAAATAGATCTCACCTCCGCGAATTTGACAATGAATTGAGAGCCTGCCTATCGAATCGGTCTCGTTAGGATTTATGTTTTTCATAACTTAGTACCGACAGTACAAATAGTTAGTATGATATTTATACGTTTAGTACGACAGTACAAAATGTAAGTACTGATACAAATAGTTAGTATGTTAGGAAAAATAGTTTAGTACGTTTAAGGATATGTAATGGATTTTTTTAGGAAAAGATATTGTATACGTTTTGTAAGCTGTTCAGGGTTTATCCTTAGTCTATTAAAAGGATCCCTCTTGGCGTAGTTAGAAAGACGACCTCAAGATATCTCATATCAAAATCATATCTCGATAGTTAGTAATCTGTAATCGTTCAAAGCAGATTAATAGAAGTTATTATTTAGTTCTACATTGTTTTTCTTAGTACTTGTGTTAAGATTCCGCATTAACACATAGTATTTATAATCAGTGTTTCTATATAGTCAACTGTATTTATACATTTTGGCTATCATCCTTAATAGGCTGCAGAGATCTATTCAGTAATGGGAATCAAAGTGGTATCAGAGCCTGTCAGAGAAACTCTGATAGAAGAAAAAATTTAATTCAGTTACAAACCTTTATTCTTCAAAACTAAACATGTCTTGCATCACAAGATGAAAATTCCACCACCAACCACCACCTCCACCTCATCATCACAAACACAACCCAACAAATCCTAACAGTATCAACCATCAAGCTGCCTATTCTCAAAAGGGGAGAATATGATATTTGGGCTATGAAAGATGGAGCATTATTTGCGTCCCATTACAAGGACTATCAATCTGGGAGGCTTCCGCTCACTAAATGGAATGGTTCCTGTATCAATCACTACAGAAAACTTTAGGACAAATTAAGGTCTTTACCTCCTAGAACTGCAAGAAGTGAGATTGTAGCTAGCACGGAAAGAAGAGAGAGAAAAAGCAAGGACCCACCTTGCTTATCGGCCCTACCAGAAGATCATTGCTAATTCCATAAGATGACTGATGCAAAAGAGATGTTGGATGCCATCAAATCTAGATGTGTGGAAATGATGAATCCTAAGAAAATGCAGAAGTTATGTCTTGAAGCACAGTTTAAAGGATTCTATATTTACAAAACAGAACAGAAGGGCTTCACAAAGGCTATGACAGGTTTCAAAGTCTCCTGAGTCAGTTAGAGATTCATGGAGCAGGTGTATCTACTGAGGATGCTAAATCAAAAAATTCTAAGATCTCTACCTTCTGCCTGGTCACAAGTTTCCCTAATTATGAGAATCAAACCAGGGGTGGACAGTCTTAGTTTTGATGATTTATACAATAATCTAAGAGTCTTTGAAAGTGATATAAAAGGCTCTACTGCATCATCCTCAAGCCCTCAAAATGTAGCTTTTGTCTCTGAGAACTCTAGCAGTACTAATGAAGTTAGTACCGCTTATTGTGTTCCCAATCTTTCTGGTCAAAACTCAACAGTCATGAACAAACTTCTATCATTACTCATTACTTGCTATAATCAAGTTTGCCCTCAACTGGGGGGGATCATGAGGACTTGGGGACAGATTGATGAATATGACCTTGAAGAAATGGACTTGAAGTGGTAAGTGGCCATGATCTTAATGAGAATGAAAAAGTTCTACAAGAAGACTGGTAGAAAGCTAACCAATTGGCTTTGATAAAACCAAAGTTGAATGCTACAATTACCTTAAAATAGGCATTTTGCTAGAGAGTGTAGTAATCAATGGGAACTCAAGATAAAGGTGGAGAGATGCATGGAATTCTGGAACAAGGTATGGGAGCAGAACTGTACAGAAAGAGGTTCTAAAGCATTGGTGACAATTGATGGGGAAGGTGTAGATTGGACTAATCATTCAGAAGATGAAGATTATGCTTTGATGGCTTGCAACAGCTCAGACTCAGACACAGAGGTAATTTCATGTTCAAATAAGTGTAAAGAGTCTTATGCAAATCTTAAAAAACTATATGATTGCTCAGACGCCGAGAAAAAATCCTTAGTGTGTGGCAAGCATAGACAATAAAGCATATTCTCAAGGTCTTACGCAAGGCTGTCAAGATCGCGATCCCACCTGGGATCGTTTTTGTCTTTGCAAGATCGAGATCGTAAGATCGGATCGAGATCGTAAGATCCTACGTTTATCATATTCTCGTAAGCAACGGATACTAACGAGTAAACTATTTTTATTTCTACTCATCATCAAATATAAATTTATATAATATCCTCTTTAAAATGTCGAAGTTCAAATTTAAAATGTCAAAGTAAAAGTAAAACACAAAAAAGTCAAGCTTCAATTGTCACTTTCACGATTCAGCGGAATAAAATTACATAACATGCATAATAAACGTCTCAAAACAAAGTACTTCACTAGTATCAATACAATTAAGCTATCTGAATTAAAACTTAAAGGTTAATAGTTAAAACTATGAAAAGGTAAAAGAAAAAACAATAATTACCTGTAAGAAATTTTTTGCTTAAGATAACTAGAACATGAGAAGAAGAACCCTAATTTGTTTCATGTAATTTCAATTTGGGGTAAGTAGATAATTAGGTTTATTGATTAGAAAATCTAGGAATGAAATGTCAATACTTGTTACTGAGTCGTGGACTGTATTGTTCGTTTTTGGGCTAAAAAAAGTATATGGAGCTAGTAAAGTATGTAAGTTAATAAGTTAGTAACTTGGTAATTTGGTAAACTCGTATACGACCACCGATCATACGTATCTTACGCGTGGATGTGAGTTTACGATCTACTTGAAATCTCCTACTTCTGATGCGATCCTACATCGTATCTACACGATTTTATCAGGTGGGCACGTAAGATCGTACGATCTTACGTGCAAACTCGTAGTTTGGACAGCCTTGGTCTTAAGAAAGTTGAATCAAAGTTGTTGCTCATCAGCAAGGACAAACTTTGGTATGAAAACCAAAAGATAAAAGTTATGAAACATAGACTTAGATGTGATTAATAACAGATGTTCTCATATCATAAGAAATTATTAGCAGAAGCTCAAAATAAAAAGAACTAGAGTTAAAGGCTAAAGTAAGAAAATTGGGGCATAATTCTTCTAAAAATCTTAGTAACTGTTCTGGGTAAATAACCAAATGAGTGCTATGATAAGTTTGGGCTTTGGTTTAGGGATCACAATTATGATGTAGTATTTTGAGTTTATGAATGAGAATGACAGTCTCTGCAGTAGTGTCTTTTTGAATAAGAGAGTGAGATAGAAAACCAACCTTTGTATGATAGGTTTGTTATAGCAGAGGGAATGCATGCTGTACCCCCACCCATGACAGGGAATTATATGCCCTCTGGACCTGAAATTGAAGTAGATTATTCACAATTTACATATGGTCCAAAACAAACTCAACCTAGTGAATCTGAATCCTAATCAAGTAAATTTGTACACGGTGAATCTATAATAAGTACAGGAACCCTCTGAATTAGTGTCTGAACAGTTGTTAAATGTAACTAATGTAGAATGTCAACTAAGGTCTGGTCGGGGATGCTCTATCATTGAGGAGTATGAATCAGATGTGAAGATGAGTACGTGTGTCTTATACATACAAAACAACAAGAAACACCTAGTTTTGCTAACCAGCAAGTAAAAACTCCTAGGGAAAATGTTAAGAGTCATTTCACACATAGTCAAAAACCTAAAGTTGACAAGAAAGATTTGGGGTATGGGTTTGTTGTAAGAGCATGTTTTGTATGTGGTAGTCTTAATCATTTGATTAGAGATTGTGATTTTCATAAGAAGAGGATGGCAAGAAAAGCTGACTTAAACAATGGTTGGAATAATGTGGCAAAGAGTGAATAAGCAAAACCAATTTGTTCCTTCAGCAGTACTAACTAGAACTGGTAAAATTTCAATTAGTAATGCTAGAGCTAGCAGTACTAAAAAATTTTGTACTGCTAGGCAAAGTTTTAAACAGACAGACAGTATTAATAATACTGCCATGAAAGTAATATATTCAGCCATTGTGAATAGCAGTTATAGACCAGGAAATGTTTTTCACAAAACTCATTTCACCATCTTCAAGGCCTTTCAAAAAGACAACAGTACTTAGAACAATTTTTTAAATCAAAACTTAATTACTGCTAAGGGAAATCAGTTATACTGGTTGGAGTTGTGGGGGAAAAGGGAAACTGCTGTTAAGCCCTCAACAGGTTGTAATTGGAGACCACCAAAGATACCATGGTGGATCAAAAATACAATGGTGGATCCAAAGTCTTAGAAATGTTTATACTTTCAAAGATCACTAGGCAGACCTCAAGCATAACAGGCTTGGGTCCCTTAAGAGAAAACAAATGATTCTCTTTTATTTGATTGTGCGGGATTATCCACATAAAGCTTAAAGCATAAAGGAATTGTTGATACGTGGATTGTTCTAGGCACATGACTGGGAACAAGGCCTACCTTGCTGAATTTCAAGACTTTAATGGTGGCCCTGTTGCTTTTGGAGGTAGTAAAGGTTATATAACACTGGTAAAGGTAAAATAAAAACTGGAAAGTTAGATTTTGAGGATGTGTGCTTTGTGAAAGAACTTTCTGCATTTTTCAATCTTTTTTCTGTCGTGTCACAAAATGTGTGACAAAAACGAACAAGGTTCTGTTTACTGATCTTGATTGTCTTGTTTCTGTCTCCTGAATTTAAGTTACCTGATGAAAATCAAGTATTATGTAAAATCCCCAGACAAAACATTTAGGTACAGTTTTTATTTAGAGAACAGTTGTTCCTTCAGGAGGATTGGCTTGCTTAATTTCAAGGCTACAATATGATGAATCTAACAAATGGCATAGAGGAGGGTTGTGGTCATGTTAATTTCAAAAAATCTAAAACAAACTGTAAGGAAACTTGTTAAGAGGTTTTACCTTCCATAGCTTTCTCAAATGGGACCCACTTGTGTTGCTTGTAAGAAAGGAATGCAAAACAAAGTCCTCCTGTTAAGGCCAAACAGTAAGCTATATTAGCCACTCCTTTACAACTTCTTCATATGGATTTGTTTGGACTACATCTGTAAGGAGGTTTAAACCATAAGACATATTGCCAACGTTATACTGATGATTTTAGCAGGTTTTGTGGGTATTTTTCTTAAGGAACTAAGGATGAAATAGTTGCAATCCTTAAGGACTTTATAAGAAGATAGAGAACCAATTGAATCAAAAAGTTAAAACCATTAGAAGTGATAATGGTACAGAATTTAAGAACAAAGATGTTATTGAATTCTGTGGGTTAAAAGGGATCAAGAGGGAATACAGTAATGCCAGAACTCCACAACAAAATGGAGTTGCTGAGAGAAAGAACAGGACCCTTATTGAGGCTGCTAGGACCATGCTTGCAGATTCATTCTTACCTAACACTTTTTGGGCTGAAGCAGTTAGTACTGCTTGTTATGTTCTAAACAAGGTATTAGTGACCAAGCCTCATAATAAGACATCTTGTTGAATCTTTTAAAGGGCAAGATACAAATTATAAGTTATATAAGACCTCTTTGGGCTGCCATGTGACCATCTTTGAATACCATTTGACCTCTGGGCAGTTTAGTCGTGTAACCAGATGAAAGGTTTTTAGTTGGGTATTCTTACAATGCAAGGCTTAGAGTTGAAGAAGACCATGCACATCACCTTCTTAGAGAATTAAAACCAAATGTTGTAGGGAAAAGGACCAACTTGGCTTATTTGATCTTGATTATTTAACTGATTTATGAATTATCATCCAGTTAGTTCAGAGAATCAAGCTAACCTACATACAGGTCAACAAGAAGCTAACCAAAATGCAGGTACAGAAGAGCTTATTGATGCAGGGGATTCTGACAAAGAAGTTGAATCTGCTTAAGACTGTTTTGTACTGAATATGGCCCTCTTATTCTTCAACAATCACTCCTGATTTAAAGACTGATGAAAAGAGAGATGGTCCAAGAGAGGAAGAACAAGTCTTTATGGATGAACTTGAAAGACTTAAGAGACAAGAAAAGGAAGCTAATGAGGAAGCTGAATCTCTCAGGAAGAAGTTTGAGACCTTGGTTATACAAGAAGGAGCTGCTAAGCCTAGCAGTACTAACATTTTTAGTACTGTTAGCACACCAGCTAAAGCTAGCAGTACTAACCTAGTTAATACTGTTAGCATACCAGTTAGTACTGCCAGTCCTCATGAGGGACTATCTCTTTCTGATCCAACAAATCCTGAAGAAGATGACTCAGAAATACCTCCACTTGAGGATATCTATCAAAATTCTACTGATGGTATTTTCACTACTTCATCTTATGATGATGAGGGTGCAGTGGCTGACTTCACAAACTTGGAAACTGTTGTGAATGTTAGTCCTATTCCCACATCAAGGATTCACTCCACTCATCCTACAGCACTTATTCTAGGAGATCCAACCTCAGCAGTTCAAACAAGAAGCAAATTGCATAAAAGTTCTAGAGCTCATGCTTTTGTTAGCTATGTTCAAAAGCAAAGGAGAAATAATCATAAGGACTTCCAGCACTGTTTATTTGCTTGTTTCCTATCTCAACATGAACCCAAGAAGATTTCAGAAGCTCTTGAAGATGAAAGTTGGGTTGATGCTATGCAAGAAGAATTGCTGCAGTTTAAGATACAGAAAGTTTGGGTTTTAGTAGATTTGCCTTATGGGAAGAAGGCTATCGGTACAAAGTGGGTTTATCGAAATAAGAAGGATGAAAGAGGAGTTGTTGTCAGAAATAAAGCAAGGTTAGTTGCTCAGGGACATAGGCAAGAGGAAGGGATAGACTATGATGAGGTTTTTGCTCCTGTGGCCAGGATTGAAGCCATAAGGATCTTTTTGGCCTTTGCCTCATACATGGGTTTTATAGTCTATCAAATGGATGTGAAAAGTGCCTTCCTTTATGGGAAAATTGATGAAGAGGTATATGTGTCTCAACCACCAGGTTTTCTAGATCCTAAATATCCTCAGAAAGTATACAAAGTTGTAAAAGCTCTCTATGGGCTACATCAAGCTCCCAGAGCTTGGTATGCTACTTTATCTACTTTCTTGTTAAAGAATGGCTAAAGAAGAGGTACTATTGACAAGACTCTCTTCATAAAGAAGGACAAACATGATATCATACTAGTTCAAGTCTATGTGGATGATATCATCTTTGGGTCTATCTACATAGAAGTCTTGTGTGATGCAACTTTGAGGCTTGGATGATGAGTAGATTTCAGATGAGTTTCAATGGAAGAGATCAACTTTCTTTTACCTTGGCACTACAAGTCAAAACAAAGCTAGAATGGTATCTTTATTAGCCAGGATATGTATGTTGCTGAAATCTAAAGAGTTGATTTTTCAAGTGTTAAGACTTGCAGTACCACCAATTGAACTCAGAAGGCTTAGTCAAAGATGAGGGGGGGAGCCAGTTGATGTTGTTGTACATCAACTTTAGGTCAATGTTTGGTTTTTAATGTATGTGACTGCTTATAGGCCTGATTATGTTTGCCAGTTGTGCTTGTTCAAGGTTTCAAGTCCACTCCAAAGACCTTCACTGGTGCTGTTAAAAAAGGATTTTTAGGTACCTAAAGGGGAAAACCCAATAATGGGCTTTGGCTATATAAAGAGTCTTCATTTGACTTGGAATCCTACTCAGATAGTGATTATGCTGGAGCAAATCTTGACAGGAAATCCATAATAGGAGGTTGTCAATTTCTTGGCAGAGACTCATAACTTGGCAATGCAAAAAGCAAACCATTGTGGGCCCTTTTCTTTTTACTACAGCAAGCTGAATATGTTGCAGCTGCAAGCTGGTGCGCGCAAGTGTTATGGGATTCAAATCAAATGTTAGACTATGGGTTCAACTTCAATGAACACAAATCTAATTGATAATCGGAAAACCCCATTTGCATGGCAAAGATCCTGTTTATCATTCGAAGACTCATGCATATGCATTAGGCACACTTCTAGAGTTGCCTTATGTGAAGTAACTCCATTAAAGTGCTTAAAATCCACACCAATGACAATGTAGCTGACTTACTAACAAAGGCATTTGATGTTAGCCGATTTCAGTTCTTGGTTGTTTCAATTGGGATGGTAAATCCTTAAGCTGCATTGGCTAAAGGGAGGCAATATGGATGGGTCACATGTGGATGAAAGAGGTAAAACACACCATGGCAAATCAAACTTGTTCCAAGAAACCCCTAAAGCCTTCTACTCCACCTTCCTACTCATCAAGACTCAATCATCATCAAGCAAGCATAGGCATAACCGTACAACAACGTGTCTGTTCACTTTTAAGAGTAAGTAGATTGCTCTAGAATTCATACTTTTTATTAAAGAAGAATTCTCTTGTGAAGCATTTTGAAGACATGAGATTATGTAGACCATCCAAAGAGTAATTTTCAGGTAAAAATGGTTAGTATGTGTTGATGGTGAGGGGAGGTTGGACAGTTGTACCTTAACCTGAATAGTGAGTCATGGTTAGATGGGTCAGATGGTAGAATCCACCATTAGCTAGAAGAAATGTTTGTCAAAGCTTTAAGAAGGTTTGGAGAGTCACTGAGAAGAGTTACTGATGGTGCTGAAGCATTCCTGATACTTACATTGTTCATTCTTTGTTGGACAAGTTAGTCACCGACATGTAAAGTTAGTACGCTGGGCCAAAGTTTGTACCGACTTATAAGAGACGTAGTGTACAAAAATACCGCCAGGGTAACAAAGTGTAATTGGAACGTTTTTCTTTAAATTTTAGGTCAACCCAATTCCTATATGAAACACTCTCATATGCACACTTGCTCAGCAATCTCTCTAACTATCAATTCATATTTACAAGCCTTATAGCGCCCCAACCCTCCCCCAACCCCCCCCACCCACCCCACCTCATCGACGATCACTCTCTACTAAGCAAATGGACTGCTCTTGAGGTCCTGTCTAAGAACAACCATGATAGGCATACTTGGAAAAAGATGAAGGGAATTTTGAGTTTATGTAAGTCGTTTATTTTCTTCATCGAAGTTCTATTTTCATGCGCTCTCTGTAAGTCATGTTATTTAACCACATTGTTTGATCAGTTTTGGACGTCTGCTAAGTCCAAATCAATCAACCAATGTAGGCATACTAATCTGCCAATGTAGCTGGACATAGGTTGTGTCTCTCTCGGAAGCCATACAATTCGACTGACTTATTTTTGATGAGGCCTGTTGGATAGCTCATTACACAAATCAAGCTATTTTTTTCTTTTTTTATTGCTAAATTCAACGTATGGGATATGAAGGGGATTTAAGTGTTTTAACCATTTAATAAGCTTTTTTTTTCACCCCATTGGAGGTTTTTATTTCCACAATTTAATCATAGTTTACGCTCCAAAAGTACCATCTTGGGATCAAATTCATACATAACATTACAACAGCGGTAATTTGTTTAACAACTAATCAAAGTTAATGTTTTTCAAAATTAATTTTGAGGTACTGCTTAGACATCTAGAGGCTAAGAAGAATGTTTGTAATTATCATCGTTTTATTTTATATATTTTTAGATAGACTAATAGCTAATATAACTTGTACTTTAGATCACTTCCCTGTAAATAGTTTAACTAGTAAAAGTATTTTTCATTCTATGGTTAAGAAGGGCAAACATTTTTTCAGCAAAGTTACACCTTGATTAGATACTATGTTGGTCCAAACAACTCAGGTTAAAGGGTGCTTCCTCAGAAGTCAATCTGTTGTACAATCATACCCTCTCCGGATCCTACTGGTAAGTACCAAATGGTAACTGCCTGACTCACTTCTGCTCAACCAAGTGAGTACCATTTGAGCAACACTCGACCATTACCAAGTCCTTCACCACAGTCCTTCACTAAACCTTCACCACTCGTATTGTTTCCTGATTCATAATCCTGAAACCTACTGGTGAGAATCTTGGAGATCATTCATCTAATGATAAATCCACCTTTCAGATTGTGGATGCAATGACCTCCAAAATGTCTATGATCTTTGTTTCTCTTGATGTAAACAGTTTCAGATCAAGCCACAGAAATTAAAACTCTCGAAGGCTAAGATCACAAAGTCAAAAAAGAAGTACACCTGTCATCAAACATTTTAAAGCTTATCAAAAGAGAATCTCAAAGGAGCAAAGACAACAAGGAAGAGTTCTCTCAAAAGAAAAAGAGGTGCAGAAGAGTCTGTATCCAAACTTCAGAGAAGAATGCAAAAGGAGATGATTAAAACAAAGAAAAATGCTCAGATGAAGGGAGGTCAAAAAGAAATGATGGATGAAGACAAAGAGAATGATGAAGTTGGTCTTAGTACTGAAGACTGAAGTTAGTACTGCTAAGGAAAGACTTAGTACCGACTCTGAAAAAGTTAGTACCGACAGACCAAAACTTAGTACTGACGATTTCAAAGTTAGTACTGATGAACAAATGGAAAGTACTGATGATCAAGTTGATGCTTCTGAAGAGATCTTTTGTAGGTGCTTATGAAGTCCACGATGAAGTACTGAAGGAAGTTTGAAAGTACCACTGTGCAAAAGAAAGTACTGAAGAGCAAAGAGCTAGGTACTAAAGGAGAAATATAGGAAGAGGCTGCTACTCAGCTGATAAAATAAAAACATCCACTCAAACACACACATCTATGACATTTGGTGATGATGAAACAATAGCTACACTTCTCCTCAACATGAGTAAAGCCAAAGCTGTCTCCAAAGAAAAAGAAAAAGGTGTAGAACTGAAGGATGTTGAAGATACTGATAGACCTAGACCTACTTCTAACACTCACTTTAAAGCCTCTTCCAAAAATTGATCCTAAAGACAAAGGGATTTAATGAAGATTTCATCTCTACTAGATCTGCTCAAGATGAAAGGTTTATCAAGAGGATGAATGAAAAAGGAGCTGGTTTATTCAAAAGTGAAGTAATCAAGGAAGAAACCAAAGGAGAAGTCAAGATAGAGGATAAAGAAGAAGAGAGTACTAGAAAAAGAAAACAAGGTACTAGGAAGAAAATGAAGTCAAGAAAAAGAAGATATATTCAAAATACTTCTGAGAATGATAGTGAAAAAGAAGATGATGAACTAAAATTGTATTTATCTATAGTTCAGGATGAAGAAAAAGAAGTAGACTATGAGATTCTTGACATAAAATATCCAATCATTGACTGGAAGACAGTGTGTCTTGGAAACACTATAACCATAGTTTGAGAATCAAAGAAGAAGAGATCAATCTGAATGTAGTAAACTAGAAGCAATGGACAGGACAAGAATACTTTTGTTTTTTAACGACAGTATTGTCCATACTTATGACAGAGAAGATTTTAGCTGTTTATCAACTGTAATGGAATAATTACAAGATGAAGATCCTGAGGTCTTGAAAGGAGTTCTACTTTGGGGAGATTTGATGGTTTTGTTCAATCCAGATGAACAAGATGAGTTTTGGAGCTCACAACATGAATGGAAGGTAATCAGTTGGAAGTTGCACAGTTCCTCAGGTGGACCCTTTGATGACTAATGAGGAGTAGTCATTCACATGACTACCCAGAGATGAAGTATCCTTTCAAAGAAGGATATAGTGGTGCAAATGCTAAATCTAAATCTTGGAGTCTCGAAGGAGAATGTACAATGGCATTGGAATTGATATGATTTATCAAGAGGTACTTGCTGATTAGATCTAATGAACAAGGACTGATGGAAGTGAGAAGGGGGGGGGGGGGGTGGGAATTTTTTGGTGTGTTGCTAACAACCCACACAAAATCAATGGTTATAATTAACATGCTTAACAGGCAATAAGAACTTGGCTGTCATCATAGCAAACGGCTGGGGTAATAGACTCTCAAATCCGTTGATGGTTTACAATTTACACTAAAATTGTAGGGTAATTAACTCAACCTTGCTCTGGTGAATGAGTTGGCTAGTCCGAGATCAATAACTGTTCTGGTAAGGACTAATCAAATCTGTTGATAGATGATAGTTTGCTAAAAAACTTCATATGGTTTAGTCTATGCACCATGTTATGACAAAGAAAGCATAGTTTTCTCTACTCTGGATAGTCAATTCAAACGTATTGGTTAAAGACTAATCAAATTGTTGATGGTGACAAGTTTACAAAAACTGTATGGTATTTAACTCACCATATTCTTTGATGAAGAGTTATCATAACCCATGAGAAAACGGCTACTGTAAAGGAATCATCAAATCCGTTGATGGCTGGTAGTTTGCCAAAAACTACAATGCCAACTTAGTTCGGATTGTAGGTTTCAAGATAGTTGCTGTGTAGCTGAATGATGTTGATGAATTGCTGAAAAAGACAAGGATGCTGCTATAGAAGGATAGTGTGTACAGTTTAAAAAAAATCATGAAGAGTGTTTGAGATACATCTCTATGCATTAAAAGAGCTTATAGAACAATCAAGTTTCCCATTCACTAAGGAATGAAGAAACATGAAGTTAAAATAGTTTAACATTCATGTTTAACAGAGGATTGTTAGGATTAATGTTCTATTAAACTTAGTACCGTTAGTACAAATAGTTAGTACCGACAGTTAAACTTAGTACCAACAGTACAAAGTGTTAGTACTGCTGGTTAGTTAGTACCGTTAGTAGAAAGCTAGTTAGTACCGATGACAAGATATTTGTATAGTATTTAAAAGATATTTTGGGAGATATTTGTCAGAAAAAATATGTAAAGCCTTTTAGGGTTATCCTTTATCATATTAAAGGAAACCCTGGCCATAGTTGAGATAACAGAGTTCAATACAAGATCATACAGAACATACAATATCATAGTTACCAATCTGTGATCCTCAAGAACACTTTAATAAAGTTGTTATTCAGATTGATTCATTGTTCTTCTTAGTACTTGTGTTAAGATTCCGCATTAACATATAGTATTCATAATCATTGTTTCTACATAGTCAGTTGTATTTATACATCTTGACTATCATCCTTTATTGGTTGCAAAGATCCATTCAGTTAACTGGAACTCAAAGTCACAACAATAGATGCCTGGAAAAGCCTACATGCTAAGTGATAGGAATGCTCATCAAAACCTGAACATAGTCACAGGTATGTTCCTTCTAAACCAACATCTAGCTAGAGTATTATTTGATTCTGGAGCCGATAAAAGCTTCGTATCCATATCTCTTGCCTCTAAGCTAAATATTCCACCGATTATAATAGATACCTTTTTACGATATCGATTATCGGGAGTTGAGTTCAACTTCCTATAAGAAACGTTACCCATTACCATGATCGCATGAATATGGAATTACAAGGAAGAGGTCAAAGTACTGCTAAGTTGAAGGTCAAAGTACTGCCTTCTTAGTATGAAAAAGTCAATGTACTGCCGTTATTAAAGGATTATTAGTTAAACGGTTACATTAGTAATTATCATATAACAGTTACATTAGTGATTGTATTAATTAGTCTTTTGTGTAATACCAAGAACTGTACACTATAGAGTTATCCTTACGTTTATAAAGGATCTCTAGGAAGGGATTAGAACGACCACATGTAAAAAGGCATTAGTTAGAGTATTAGATAAGTATTATATTAGGGATCTGTAAACTTAGGCAGATTCAAGGTGTGATAATACAAATTGTTTGTTAAATCATTGTGTGTTCTTCTTGATACTGTTAACTAGTTTCCGTGTAACACCCCCAAAATTTCAACAACGCAGCGGAATACCACTTGGGGTGCTACTTCATAATACACAGCGCTAGATACAAGAGAACGACCTCTAAATGTGTCGTTTGTAAAAACTATCTCCTGTTGATTTAATTTTTCTTTTCAAAAAGTCTTGAATTTATTTTCATGTCCCTTAAGTGATTCACAATGAAAAGCTTGAAATGTATAGACCTCCACTGCACTTCAAGAGATCCGAGCATATAGTATTCACCTGAGAAAAACATGCTTAAAAGTGTCAACATTAAAGTTGGTGAGTTCATAGGTTTCTGTAAATATAAACGTTAGTTCCAATAAATGTATCTGCCCACTGTATCATTACAGTGTCATATAAAAACGTTTAGTGACTACTGTCTCCCTACAGTATCATAAAATAATTGTGTGACCATTTAAATCCTTAAACGTCCTTCCAAAATGTACGTATGATTTTTAGAAATCAATTAGCTGTAAAATATGCAAGACCATTTCTATCCCCAAATAGTCCCAAAATGTACGTATCAAAGTTGGATCACAAATATCCAAAGTATGTATTGCCACTTTATTCAAGTGTGTATAAAACCATGATTACCATTACTCTAAGTTCATGAACTGTGACGTAGACTTGTATGTATGCCACTTTATTCAAGGCACAGTAAGAGTGTACCCATCGTAGGTGTTCCCTCCAAGAACACCCGGGCATTAATGAAAAATAATATGTACCCATCATGGGTGTTCCCTCCAAGAACACCCGGGCAGTAATGATTGTTGGCCCCGCAGGCGCCAATCCAATCGTAATCCGACATGGTATAACGTTCGTTCCCAGTGATAGCTAGTCACCCGAACGGGGATTGTCAATCCCAAATAGATCTATTTCATAACATTCGCGCTCACCCTCCAAGTGATTTACAGTTCATGCAACCTAAGCTAATCCGTAATCATAAAAGTATAGTATGCGTTTACGTTCCAAAATTAAGCCAAGTATTGTATCTCCTCGCGAGATATATAAATGAGTATGTAAACCAAACAGGTAATCAACCATGTAAATGCCTTTGTAAACATGTATGCAAACGAGTTGTAAATGAGCACGTAACGAGTTTAAATCGAACACGTAATTAAATTTGTAACAAGCATGTTCTCACCCCAAAGATATGAAACATTTATCCAAAACGAGTAAAAGTGGGGCTATGAAACTCACCTCAATGTTGCAGAACGATTTGCAGAACTGCACATATTAAGCACGGCACAAACGGAAAGACCGGAACGGCTCGAGCAAGAAGTTGCAATTAATCTTAACGGCTAAGTCCCACTAGCCTATGATAATGTATTTGGGTTTCCCGATGAATGGTTACATCAACGCCACACGTTGATAAAGATTTAGATTTAACGTTGTAATGGTTTGGTGGTTGGTTAAATAAATAAATTGAAAATAAACGCAACGTATGTAATATATTATGTAGATATTACATATGAAAATAACCATTATATAATTAGTACTGTGAATTATATAACATATATAGTCAATCCAAGGATTTCTGAAAAGTATATAGTACCTCAATCTAGATATTAATGAAAAGTATATAATACCTTGCAGGTATTATATCATAAGTGTGGGTAATTATTTAAACCAGTTAGTTTGACCCTACTAAAAAGACTTTGAATAAAAGTATACCCATGTCTTAATGTTATGAATCAACAAACCATGTTTGTAAAGATGTAACCATTATCAAATATATAAATAATTATTTATAAATTATCTTCGTTTCTTCGACGGGTCGTGTCTAAAATAGTTCGTCTCATTGTAAAAGTATGGTTTTCGTTCGTTTATCCGGTTACTGTATAATACAATTTATTATATAATTTAGTCCTTTACATCGGTTTCTGAAATAATAGAAACACTAGTAAAACGTTACTAAGTATAAAACTTTATACATTACGCCAGCCATTTTTAAATCGTTTTTCATATTTTAAAGTCTAACGTTTTTCCCATTAATCATGAAATCAATATTGCATACCCCCGTGTTTAAATATATAAAATATATATATTTATGTCAACCGAACTACTAAATAATTATGACATTTATTTAACCATTTTAAACCACCATATTATATATCTAGTTTCATGTTTATTAAACCTTAAGTTGTATTTATTCACCGTTTATCATGAACCAAACGTACCCTTTTTATGGTTTCGCTAACCCAAACACACTCCTTGTGTGTTCCTATCCAAGCCAAACGTACCCCTTGCTGTGCCCGCTGTCCCAACACCCTTTGGTCATATTTACACAAGCCGAACGCACCCTTTGTGGGATGGGCTGTTAAGCCAATACGCACCATTTGTGCGTGGTTTCATTAAAAAACGCACCCACTTGATGGAGTACAAGCCAACGCAGCCCTTGCCTGCGGTGTGATTGGAGGCCAAACTGCACCATTGTTGGCTGTACAGCCAAACGCGCCCTAATCAGGGCGGTGACCGAATACCGACCGACCCTTGCGGGCGAAAATCAACCAACGACCCTAGTTGATTTTAAAAAACACCAAATGCCCTCCTGGGGTGTTAACAACAAACAAACGTCCCTATGGCTGCCAAGATCAAAACCAACCGCACCCTTGCGGTGCAAAACCAAACCGAACGCACCCTAGGTGCCTCGGGACAAAATCAAACGCACCCCTGGGCTACAGCCGAACCCGACGCACCCTAGTTGTTAAGGACTGCCAACGACCTTTTTCTTGTTCAATAACCCGAAACAAACACCCCTTGTTGTGAACCCGCTAACCAATCGCACCCTAACTTGATGTAAAACAAAATAAACGCACCCTCGACTGGTGCATCACCAACCCAACGCACCTTTGTGGTTGATACCACCAACCCGACGCAACCCTCTGCTGTTTTAACCAAACCAAAACGCACGCTAGGTGCAAACCCTACCCCGAACGCACCCTTGTTGTGACGAACCAAACGCACTTCTGCTGGTGCAAAACTCAAACCACACGCACCCGTGGTGCTGTAAACGAAAACGAGACACAACCTGGTGGTGCTAAACCCACATCAAACGCACCCCGTCTTGGTGTTATAACGACCAAATGCACCCTGGTTCACGGCTGACCCACGACGAACGCACCCTTTTCAGGTGATGTCGAAGATGATGGTGGTGGTGTTATGGTGATGGTGGCGTTGTTGCTGTGGCTGTCGGATGGGGAGGGAAGACGGCGCGTGGAGGAGAGTGAGGTAGGGGATCGAGTACATCGGGTTATTAGGACCATTTTTGGAGTCGGCCGGAAAATCCCGCCGGAAAACTTTTCCGGCGGCGGCGCGACGGTGGTGGCCGGCGATGGTCGCCGGAGATGGTGGTGGGGCGGTGGCCGGATAATGTGGAGGGAGAGGAGAGAGAATTTATATGTTGTATGTGTATATAAAAGATGAAAATGAGAAAAAATATATAAGTTTTATATATATATTAAAACTTTATATTAGAAGTGACAATTTGAAATAGTTGAGGGACCAAATGTGTAACTTATTTGGTATAGTTTTTATAAGAATGGTTCGGGACTCATTTGAGCGACTTAACGGTCGATTCAATTTTTGAAACTTGCGCCATTGTTTTCCGAATCATTTTTCTGATAAAAACGGGTATTTACTTGATAATGTTTCATAAATATTTTATAATATTTAATAAAATATCTGTTATTCATTTTGTGAACCGGTTTCGTCTTGTCCGAAATAAAAATTGGATTTCAACTCGAGTATTCGCGTTATCCGCAACGCTTTTAATTAAAATGATGACTAATTTATTTAATATTTTTATTAAATAAATACTGATAATTAAAAACAAATTTAATTGTTTTTGTGTGTCCGCGCTGTATATTGTTCGAAAAATGTTTGCGGTGCTGTTTTAGCCCTTTTCGGCTCGTTTCCAGGTCTCGGGCAAAACTGAAAAGTTGTCAGGAATGTCGTTTCACATCGAATTGCTTTAGGGTCCGAGTCGTGAATACGTGATTTAGATGGTTGTTCTTGTAAGTCAAGTCAGACTTAAAAGTCAAAGGGGTAAAATAGTTATCTTAAAAATCCGAAAATTCTCGGATGTTACAGTACCTACCCCTTAAAGAAATCTCGTCCCGAGATTAAATTTGTGTTATCCGCTTAGTGTGTCTAAGAAAAGACTTAAGATTTACTAAACCAGTTGAACATGACGCTGATAACTTTATTCAGCAATATCTGGTGTTTCGACACCTCTTAATATACCTAATTTTCGGCTAGGTTGACCAGGATATCCAATCCATTAGAATAGGTATCTTAGGGAAACATCGTTTCAAGGTTTAAAATTGATATAAACGCTTTATGAAGAAAGCCTCTTAATAGTGAACACACCAAAGGAGAATGTGTAGTCGCGTGGTTATGTCTTAAGGCAGAGTCTCGTTTCTACTATCTGTAATGTTCGATGATTCACATCAACATGGCTTATGTATGAAAGTACCCCACTTACTTGGCAGAGTTTACTTATTCGTTATCAGACTTTAGTTGTTGTTTGTACTATTTGTCTGCAATGGAGTAATCAACTGAATAATACATATTTCGAACATATGCTATATTTGTTTAAGTGGGTTTCATCACTTAGTTAATAAAGTTTGTACAATCTAGGACAATCCAGGACCCCAACAACGAACTATTACGATCAGTATACTATAACAAAATAGTGATGGGATTACAGAGGTGAGGACCCTCCGAGAAACAAATCCCCAGAATAAAGTTCAAAAAATGCAGGAGCTGCGAGAGCTTTGCGATAGACGGCGGATTATGATAATTCAGTCGTTTGTTTATTGAACAGCTCCATTAGCTCAAGTGTGTAACACATCTGTTAGTTCCACGAACAGTTCGTGATTGCAAGGATTTGCAATAGTAAAAGTAATGATTTAAGAATGAGATAAGGTAGCTCAAGCGAGGCCTTAAGATTTCTACGGAGTGGCAAGGCACTATTGTGCTTCCAAACCTTTTTAACGAATTCCGGTAGTTCATACACATCTCATATCGGCTTCTATTAAGCCCACTCATTTATAATTCATTACTTACATAAAGGAGCGTCCTAATTTATGTAAGTAAGAAACGATAAACTTATGGTTCGGGGATTTACAATTTATTTATTTAAATGAAGAGGCGTCCCAATCCTTTCAAATAAATAGATTATAAATCATCCTACTTAATAATTCCCGATGCAATACGCGTACTCACCTAACCTTCCAGGTGATGGATAACATGACGTTGCATGTGCTCTAATGAGTATGGGACGAGTGTTCAAAACTCGTCTTTGGAAGCTGGGAGTAAAATTGTTAGGCGAGATCAACATAGAGTTCAAGATAGTAAATGAGTACCTTGGTTAGAGTAAACCAGGTAAAAGTCTCGATGAACTAGTCAACATAGCAATTATCATATAAATCCCCCTATTACAAGTCCCGCCCATACAAGACTTGTAATACTTAGATTTATACATAATCCCATGTAAACAAAACTATGACGGTCTCCGTGTTATTCATATAGTATAAAGCTATGAAGAAAATTAATGTCCTTAGAGACCATTGTTTAACTTACAATGCCTGAGGACGAAATGAAACCATTGTGCAACTCACAATGTCTAAGAAGTAAAATGAGACCATTGTATAACTCACAATGTCTGACGAGTAGAATAAGACCATTGTATAACTCACAATGTCTGACGAGTAGAATGAGACCATTGTATAACTCACAATGTCTGACGAGGTCTAAGAAACAAGATGAGACCATTGTATAGCTCACAATGTCTAAGAAGCAAGATGAGACCATTGTATAACTCACAATGTCTGACGAGTAGAATGAGACCATTGTATAACCCACAATGTCTTAAAAATATGTTCTGGTATTTATATAATAATTCTTATATAAATAAGCGTACGATATACGCGAAAGGAATGCAAGCACATATATATATATATTATATATATGTATGCCACGTAAGTACTTAATGCAGCATGTAACGTAAGCACATAAGCAAGTAGTGTGTATGCACTTTGAAAATGTTTGTTGTGATGCAATGCTTGTGAAAACGGTTATAGTCTAGGTAACCTATACAACCTAGTTCTCTATAGCCAGTGCTTTGATACCAATCTGTAACACCTCAAAAATTGTGTCGCAATGGAAGTACGTCCGGGGGGTT
>BQNB010017441.1:0-69932 GCA_026074375.1 Tanacetum coccineum | reverse complement strand
CCCCGGGAACCTCCCTCCGACGATCAAGTCAGTATTTCGATCCATGAGGATTTAGTATAAGTGTGTAGCATATTGCGATGATATGAGAGGAGAGATATATTATAGAGAGGAAGTAATATTTGTAGAGAGAGAGTGGTAGAACCTGAGAATCAGAGAGGTGGACTTGGCTTATTTATAGCCAAGCTTTTGGATAATGCCCGCGGGATAATAGCATGTAACATCTCTTTATTATCCGATGTGTGCAATACTTGTTGGATAATAACCTACCACATACCTTTAAGATCCATTAGTCAATAGCATATACACACGTCGGATAATTGCACGTCGGGGAGACCTATTATTTATTGGTCCATTTGACGGATATGGTCCGATATACCATATACGTCGACATGTCCCCCAAGTATAGTATTGTTGGCATTATAGTCAATGGTGTTATACTTTAACTTGTGTACATCAATGTCGTATGAAGGACTTAAGTACCCTTCGGATGTACCCCTCGGCATGTGCCTTGTCGGATTAGGCCCATCATCCCACATACGTCGACATGTCCCCCCAGTATAGTATTGTTGACCAACGGTCAATGATGTTATACTTAAGTTGTGTGAATTAATGCCACATAAAGGACTTAAATATCGGCCTTCGTACCTGGATACCATATCAGCGTGTTTTTCATGTGGAGGTAACATTTAATGTTGCTTAATTCATGCTCTTCGTGTGTTTGGTTCCGATTCGTCATTTAAATGAATGTTTTGGAACTATGTATGAGTTTTTACCTGTCGGGTATGTAGATATTGACTATGCGGAGTCACATAATGCTTTATTCAGCTGGGGTCACAACCATCCAGAGTAGACATCGACACGTGGTCGCTTTTTATTTGTCTAGCCAAGATCACTATCCGCCGGAGTAGACATCGACACGTGGTCGCTTTTTGTTTGTCTAGTCGGGATCACTCTCTTGACTCACAGTCAGCAAAGAGGTATAATTTCGCCTTTCGGTGTCATGCACTCCGGTTGCGCTCTTTTAGTTGTCGCTTTTAGAGGCATTATATTGGCCTTTCGGTGCTATGCATTATGGCTCATCCCTTTTGACCAGTGGTCAGCAAAGAGGTATAATTTTGCCTTTCGGTGCCATGCACGCTGGCTCATCTCTTTTGACTCGTAGTCATCAAAGAGGTATATTATGCCTTTCGGTGCTATGCACGCTGGCTCATCTCTTTTGACCGGTGGTCAGCAAAGAGGTATAATTTCGCCTTTCGGTGCCATGCACGCTGGCTCATCTCTTTTGACTCGTAGTCATCAAAGAGGTATATTATGCCTTTCGGCGCTATGCACGCTGGCTCATCTCTTTTGGCTCGTCAGCCAAGAGGTATATTATGCCTTTCGGTGCTATGCACGCTGGCTCATCTCTTTTGACTCGTAGTCAGCAAAGAGGTATATTATGCCTTTAGGTGCTATGCACGCTGGCTCATCTCTTTTGACTCGTAGTCAGCAAAGAGGTATATTATGACTTTCGGTGCTATGCACGCTGGCTCATCTCTTTTGACTCGTAGTCAGCAAAGAGGTATATTATGCCTTTCGGTGCTATGCACGCTGGCTCATCTCTTTTGACTCGTAGTTAGCAAAGAGGTATATTATGACTTTCGGTGCCATGCATACTGGCTCATCTCTTTTGACTCCTAGATAGCAAAGAGGTATATTATGCCTTTCGGTGCTATGCATGCTGGCTCATCTCTTTTGACTCGTAGTCAGCAAAGAGGTATATTGACTCGCGCGATCTCACCCCTTTTTATATATATAAATAAATATAAACAAATATAAATATATATCAAGGAACAAAATCCGCGAAATCAATGAAACCGGAAGCAGTATAGAGTGTCTCTTGAAATCAATTTCCCCTTTGAATCTCGTCTCTAATTTTCCTTAGCATGGTAAGAACTTCTGTGTGGTTTCTCATAGCTCAACAATGAAATTGTTTCAATGTGTTCCGCTCTTAATAGCTTCGTTTCGCGAAGGGGGTTCCATTGTAGAACTTTCATCATCTTCTTCATCGATATCATCTTTATTAATTCCAATAACGCTTTCAATAATTTCTTCATCAGTCAACAACTGTGCAACTACATTTTCTTCTGGGTGAGTCAGAACATCTTCGACATCCATTGCATTGCGATAACCCAACTCTTTGATCAAATTCTGGAGTTCTTGAGTGCTTTCACCACCTTCATCTGAGTTCTCAAAAGTCATGTTATCTGTTGATCGAAGTTTACAATGACGAAAGAGTTCGTCACTTGTATTTGCACTAACCATCATAGTCCATGCTGAAATTGCAAGATTCATTGCATCTAATACATTTATTTTTGCTGGATTTGGAACCCCTAATTCATAACCCTCCAAAAGACTTCTATAAAATCGACGACGATATTGTCGCTTGACTCACCTGCAAACCATAGTTACTATGAACCCATTCTTGCAATTGCTTTTGAGTGAGACTTGGATTATCCTTGTTGTGCTTGCATAATGCTCTTCGATCTGTCTCCTCATTGTTGTTTTTTTCACACCTTTAAGATGGGAAGCCATGTTGTGTGTATGATTTGTTTGTGTTAACCTATTTTGATCTTGTATTTATATAGAAAATATTTTTAATGTCCATAAAGTGATACATTGAACACAAGAAGCATAATAAGGTGGGAGATTGAAGGTTTCTTTCAAATTGGGCCGTTCATTTGATATACATGCATTGTATACAAGAATAATAAATATTAATTAATATATAGCGAATTTTTCTTCCAACCATTTGTTATACTATAAATTATTAAAAATATTAATTAATATATAAATTAATAATTATTAATTTATCGATTAATTAATAACTCTTTTAATTAATAAATTTTGGTGGTCCCAAGTGTATTATTTTATAGAGTTTCTACTGTATATTATGCCTTTCGGTGCTATGCACGCTGGCTCATCCCGGATGTGTTAACATCGTTCGGGGCATCCCTGATGGCTTGGAATCATATAGGGGTTAAATGTAGCGCGTTCATGATGCTTTGATCTCCGTTGAATTATCATCCCATGTGGTTAGTCATGCACAATAAATTACGAAAGCTTTTTGCTTTCTCCTGTTAAATACGACAAACATCACCCTGTTAACTTAAGGATCGGTCGGGCACCATGCGACACAACAATGGAGATATCACACCGCTATAGCCCCCCATTCAATGGTGCTTTTGAATTGAATACAAACGAAGTCGTTTTACTAAACCTCATCAAGTATAATGGCAATACATCTGGATTTACATACAAGCATTCAATGTTTCCACATTTGACATTTAAAAATTTAGCGGCCCGAAAGTGAATACCGGATGACGTATCGAAATAAACCACATCAAAAGTGCCAACCGTCGGAAGTCACGCTATAGGCGGTCCTTTTCATTCATGTAATTAGCTTTTTGCAATATTTAATTGCCTTTGCTTCAACGTTTAAAGAGCGAATTTTCAAGATTTCACATTAGACTACGACTTTGCAATTAAAGGCTTGAAGGTCGAATTTGAGCTTGCGGCGACCGTAGCTCCCGAATGAAACATAGACGACGGGGCAAAAGAAAAGAGACAAAATTCATGATCGTCAAGTATGTGCAGTTCGTCGGGAAGGATTGTGTACGATCAATATTATTGCTTTTTGCAATGCTTTGCCGTTGTATTTACTTTTAATGCTTATAGATAATTTTCGTACGGACTTGAACCCTATTCAAGCATTGTTAAGAAGACTTGATAGACAAGATTTGAGACAACTCTACAGCTTGGTTCAAGAAAGATTTAAAGATCATTCACTTCAAGGTCATGATTTAGATCTATGGGGAGATCTTAGAATGATATTTGATCCAAATGAAGAAGATGACATATGGTTGAATCAACAGTATTGGGAGTTGCTGAGATGGAAATTACATGAATACAGTGGAATTCACTCTTTATTCTTAGATGGTACATCAATACAGATTAACATGTTAGTAGAAAAGAAGTATCCACTAAAGAAGACTATCTTGGAAAAGATGATCAACCTGAAGATTGAAGCTGAAGAAGATAGTAATATGGCAATTGAGCTTATGAAGTTTATCAAATCTCATATTGCAGAACAGAGTTAGTTATGAAGAATGTTTGAAAGCTAACAGGAAAGGAAGCTAAAGTGTTTGAAAGAATCCTCTCAAAATCAAAGAGCTTTAATTCAAGAAACTTAAGATTTGAAGGTAAATCATAAGTTTAGGGAAGGATTGTTGGGAATTAAAGAGCTTCTACAGAATAATGTTGCTGAAGAACTTAGTACTGCTAGTAATAGTTAGTACTGACAGTACAAAATGTTAAGTACTGCTCAGATAGTTAGTACCGTTAGTATAAAATAGTTAGTACCGTTTAAGAGATATGTATGAGATATTATAGGAAAAGATATGCATTATCTTCTAACGCGTTTTGTAAGCCTATTAGGGTTTTTCCTTGGTGTATAAAAGGAACCCTTACGGCATAGTTAGAGATGCTTTTCATAGATCAATATTCAGAGAATAGAAGAAGAACACGATTAGTTATTAGGCAAAACATATAGTTGTTTTGTGATTTATTCAATATAGTGAAAGTTATGTGTTCATTGTTTGATTGTTTCTTCTGAGTATATAAAGATTAATTCCGCATAGTCTTTATATATACACCACAAGGTTTCTAATCTTGTTGTTTAGATTTATCTAAGCAGAACAAAAGATCCATTCAATTGGAACCATCAATATATTATTTTGAGATATCAAAACAAAGTTAGTACAGCTAATACGTGACTTGTAAACATGAATATTCATTTCCTCCCATCGTCCTTTTATGAGATAATTATTTGTGATCTTCGGATTATGTGACCTCCAGCAGCACGATACCTTTCGTTGACCTTTGGTGCAATACCCTCCGTCTTATACATTCCGGTAACCTTTGAACCAAGTCATGAACTCCGTATGAGTTATTTATTGATATGATGGACTTATCATGGTCGTGCATCAGCCCACCGGAGGGCGGATAGTGTTTGAATGGTGAAATTCGTTTGGGTGTTGGTATTTTACTTTTGATGTTGCCATCGCACGGACGACAAAATATTAATTTAGAGTTGTAGGACCAATCGCGAATGAAATGTGTTTGTCACTACAGGCTTCGGCATCTATCGGCAGGTATTTGTGTCGACCAGCAATGGAAGTTTGGATAAAGAGAGTATGTCTATACGTCCCTGTTGTACGTCTTGCGTAGGATTTCACCGATCGAGACCGAGGGACAACATGTTCCCATTCATAAGCTGAGTGCAGGTATAGTTGTGAATCACAAAAGGTAAGCCTGAAGGTTGTCATGATTATAAGAGAGTTTAAGGTTTGAATAATCGAAGGAAACAATATGATGACCATCGGGGGTGCTTTTTCTACCGAGGCGTATGATTCAAAACTCCAAACCAGAAAATGACAAAAGGATGCTCGTCGAGAACGCCAAAGGGCCCTCCTAGGATGTCAAAGGAGATACGTCCTTATCCCACCGAAAGGAAATCACGCTCGAGATGGCCGAAGGAGATTTATTATATAGTAGACGTTGGAAATGGCTGAATGAGGGCTTGAACACATCGTACAAATCCTATAATATGTCGAAGGAGTACCGTAAAGTACAGTCGGTGATAGGGCCGATCCTCCCGTCTTGAAAGGGTCAAGCGGCCATGAATCTTGATATTCGAGAAGAATTATTATTATTATTATTTATTCGATCGATTTGTGCATATCGAACGACATTCCGGATGACCAAGGATTGGAAAATTATTTATTATTCGATTTTTCGTATATGCCGAAGGAGGTGGCTCTCCTTCCCGCCTAAAGACAACCACGTGGGAAGCGGCCTAAGCAGAGCGTTACCGAACGATGCCTTCTGAACGTTATCATGAAACGCCCTCGTACAAAACCCTATATCATACCGCAAGCATACCGTAAGGTGTGGTCGGTGGAGAAGGTTAAAACTCCCGCCTGAAGGGTCATGGACCTGATATTCTAGAATGCTTAATAAACTTCTTTTTTTTATATATATATATACTTGATTTTCGCATCTCGAAGGGTATTTCATAAATCAAAGCAGAAAGCCAAAACTTTTAACACATGCATAAGAGCATGACTTTATCCAGAGTTTTAAAAGAAAAAGCATCCCTCTTTATTCAATATATATCCTTTGTATTTTACGCTTTATGACATACATCGACCCATTAACTAAAAAGTTAGGAAAAGTAAATAGTAAAATATATTTTCTTAAAAGCCTAAATAATGTGTACGTATAGAAGTTTTAGTAGATGGCCCCACCTTACCTTTTAAGTTTTAACCTACCGCAGCTAGAGAACGGATTTTATGTCGTTTTACTAACAAAACACAAGATCCTTATGTGTCTTTTTACTCGGTCATATATCTAAAGGACTAAACTTATACCTTTGTCCAAAGATAAAACAAGTATTAGATTTGCTTGTACACTTAAAGTAGATTTGCTTGTATAATTAGTAGTGTCACATGTAACTTGTATTTTCAAAAGCATTTATTAAAAAAGTGCTATGTCAACCATTCACATGCACACAAAACATATGCCCTATGTTTACTTTTTTGGTAAACTTGCCACGTACGCAAAAGCATGCACACTTTTATGTGTATAAACCAATGTATACTTTCCCTTTTATCTACTGTACACATTACACTAGCGTGTTATTTGATGTACTATTTGATACATGTGAAATGAAATAAAGACGTAAAGTCATAAAGGTGTTTGAAATAAACTTTTGAAAGAGAACTTTATAATCTAGCAAAACTTGTACCCTATAGTCCTATACCATAATGACAATATCTTGGTCACACATGTGATGCATCTACTTTTGATAAGAAAAGATTCCCACTATTCTCATACTTACTTTACACACATAAATCAAGTGGGTTTGAAGCATTCTATCAAAATGTAATGACTAATATCTACTTGGCTACTTATGTGATGTACCCATTGGATAGAAAGGAGTATAGTACTTCCAGGCATCTTGTTTATATGTCTACCGTGCATTGGCTAAAGACTTTTCTACTAGCTTGTGACGTGTTGTGTGAACAACCTTTAGATGTGATTGTTGTAATCACATTTAGAGTTTCAAGATCAAGATCCAAGATCAAAAAAACATCAATTGTCTTAGTAATTCAATTGATTTGAGGTTAGTAAAATTATATGTGATAATTGTTTGTTAATTCATAAACATCAAACTAGATCCATCACTGCGTATTTGTAGTAATCGGTTACTAGTTTATAAAATCCAAACAGTGGTATCAAAGTCATTCGTTTGATGTTATGGGTTACACCTAATAAATGAATTTTCCGCTTCGTATAATAAATTGTTTTATTTAGAAAATCATAACAATAGCATCATTCTTGTCACGAGGCTTGTCGATACCTGTGCGTTGCACCGGGCTTAGTCTGTGAGCAAAATTTAATTGTTAAGCTATTTTCTTTATTTGAGCACTTAGTTTTGGTTGTTTCAGCATCTAACCATAGAAACGGTTTGCTTGCCAATTGAACTTACTGGCCGTCATGCCTCTGGTCCGTTAATGCGCCGGGCTTTATGTTTGGGAAAAATCTGATTGTTACTTATGTGAAGCATTGTATAAATCCATATAACTTTGAACAAAGTCATTGGTTGAAATCTTGATTATTTCAAACTATTTTAGCATATTAACATAAAAATGCTTTGCTTACCAATTTAATTTGATAATAATTAGAATCTTTGATTTTTTTCTTTATTAAAAACCCTTTTTAATGTTTATATAGGACATATATAAGATGGGAAAGAGTATAAACACCTAAGGCGTTAGCACTTTATAACCTAAAAAAATATTTGTAAGCCAAAACAGCCTATGACGGCTTGTCAACTGGGCAACTTGTACTTAAAATTGCTAATGTGTGATGTGATATGATGTAAGACTAATTATAAAGAACAACTTCCAAAGTAGCCTAACGTGTGGGGCGCGTGTTGCGGCGGGAGCACGTGTTTGGTTGGAGAGTTAGTTTCATTGTGTTTTATTCTATTAATTTTATTTAATGGAATTCACAATGATATATCGAGACATATTGTGTAGTGAGAAAGCAATTCAAAGATAAATAAAGTCATTGATGTACCAAGAAAGCAACTTTGAATTTTTGAAAGATTGCACATATTTCCCACCATACATATACATATCAACAAAAACCTGCTAATTATTTTATTACAAACATGTGTATGCCGTATCTATGCGCGCCTACCCAATTCGCCATACTAATGGCATATAAAAAGCTTTAACATAAACCATGCATGGCCTTCACTTTTTTCCATCAGTGTCTTAGAGTCTCAACCAACATATGGATATAGGACAAAACATTTGATCATGTGTTCATAAGAAGAAAGAAAAGCAAATAAATTAAAATTTAGATGCAGGTGAATGTATGCGGTATAATACAACCTACCAATTCTACCAAGATAAGAAATTAATAATCATCATAGCGATCGAAAATTGAGTGTGTTGGATTTCCGCCCTTTTCAATATCTTCTGGAGGCTTCCAGAAGAAATCAAGTGTCAAGTAACTGCATTCCATATCAACTAATTGTATATAGAGTTGGCAAATCTTGCCCATTTGGTAATTCATGGCCTCTTTTTGACACATTTTTAAAAGTTATGGGCACTTTTTGCCCATCAAATTATTATTGATGGGCGCTTATGGGCACATGTAAAACACCAAATGGGCGCTTATGGGCACATTTAAAACACTAAATGGCCGCTTATGGGCACATGTAAAACACTAAATGGGCTACCCGGCGGTCTTCTTTATTTAATAGTTGTTTTTGCCCGTCCCTTTTCAGCTTTCAAACACGTATTATTATCTTTGATTTATATGCTTTTGTATGTTTTCGTCATGTTTTTTAAGTTTTCGTCCGTTTTTTACGATTTAGCTCCTTTTTTTACGATTTCGCCCTTTTTTATGATTTCGTCCGTTTTTTACGATTTCGTCAGTTTTTTTACGATTTCGTCAGTTTTTTTTACGATTTCGTCAGTTTTGTTACGATTTAGTCAGTTTTTTACAATTTCGTCAGTTTTTTTCCGTTTTCGTCCGTTTTTTACGATTCCGCTCGTTTTTTTACAATTTCGTCAGGTTTTTACGTTTTCGTCAGTTTTTTACGTTTTCGTCCGTTTTTTTCGATTTCGCTCATTTTTTACGATTTCGTCAGTTTTTTACGATTTCGTCAGTTTTTTTACGATTTCGTCAGTTTTTTAGGTTTTCGTCAGTTTTTTTACGTTTTCGTCAGCTTTTTTACGATTTAGTTCGTTTTTTTACGATTTCTTCTTTTTTTTACGATTTCATCAGTTTTTTTACTTTTCCGGCAGTTTTTTACGTTTTCGTCCGTTTTTACGATTCCGCCCGTTTTTTTTACGATTTCGTCAGTTTTTTACGATTTCGTCAGTTTTTACGTTTTTGTCATTTTTTACGTTTTCATCCGTTTTTTTACAATTTCGCTCGTTTTTTTACGATTTCGTCAGTTTTTTACGATTTGTTTAGTTTTTTTACGATTTCGTTAGTTTTTTTACGATTTCGTATATTTTTTACGATTTCGTCAGCTTTTTTACGTTTCCGGCAGTTTTTTTTAAGTTTTCGTCTGTTTTTTACGATTCCGTCCGTTTTTTTTACGATTTCGACAGTTTTTTTACGATTTTGTCAGTTTTTTTACGTTTTCGTCTGTTTTTTTTTAATTTCGCTCGTTTTTTTACAATTTCGCTCGTTTTTTTACGATTTCGTTAGTTTTTTACGATTTCGTCAATTTTTTTACGATTTCGTCAGTTTTTTTAAGTTTACGTCAGTTTTTTACGTTTTCGTCAGCTTTTTTACGATTTCGTCCGTTTTTTAAAGATTTCGTCTTTTTTTTACGATTTCGTCAATTTTTTTACGTTTTCGTTAGTTTTTTTACGTTTTCGTCCGTTTTTTACGATTCTGCCCGTTTTTTTACGATTTCGTCAGTTTTTTATGCTTTCGTCAGTTTTTTTACGATTTCGTCAGTTTTTTACGTTTTCATCCGTTTTTTACGTTTTTGTCGTTTTTTACGATTTCGTATGGTTTTAACGATTTCGTATGGTTTTAATGATTTCGTCTGGTTTTAACGATTTCGTCTGGTTTTCTTAACGTAAAAAACTGACGAAATCGTAAAAAAAAGGGCAAAATCATATAAAAATGCCAAAATTGTAAAAAATGCGAAATAGTAAAAAAAACGTAAGAAATCATGAAAAACGGACGAAATCATAAAAAACCGGCGAAATCGTACAAAACGGGCGAACACGTAAAAAAATAGACGAAAACGTAAAAAAACAAACCAAAACGTAAAAAAACTGACGAAAACGTAAAAGAACTGAAGAAATCGTAAAAAAACTGACGAAATCGTAAAAAAACAGGCGAAATCGTAAAAAAACGGACGAAAACGTAACAAAACTGACGAAATCGTAAAAAACGTACGAAATCGTAAAAAAACGGACGAAATCGAAAAAAACCGGACGAAATCGTAACAAAACTGACGAAATCGTAACAAAACGGACGAAATCGTAACAAAACTGACGAAATCGTAAAAAAGGCGGACGAAATCGTATGAAAACGGACGAAATCGTAAAAAAAGGACGAAATCGTAACAAAACTGACGAAATAGTAAAAAAACGGACGAAAACGTAAAAAAACGGACGATAACGTTAAAAACTGACGAAATCGTAAAAAAACCAGACGAAATCGTAAAAAACGGACGAAATCGTAACAAAACTGACGAAATCGTAAAAAAACGGACGAAATCGAAAAAAACCGGACGAAATCGTAAAAAAACGGACGAAATCGTATGAAATCGGACGAAATCGTAAAAAACGGACGAAATCGTAACAAAACTGACGAAATCGTAAAAAAACGAGTGAAATCGTAAAAAAACGGACGAAAACGTAAAAGAACTGACGAAATCGTAAAAAAACTGACGAAATCGTAAAAAAACGGGCGAAATCGTAAAAAACGGGCGAAATCGTAAAAAAACGGACGAAATCGTAACAAAACTGACGAAATCGTAAAAAAACGGACGAAAACGTAAAAAAACGGACGATAATGTTAAAAAACTGATGAAATCGTAAAAAAACTGACGAAATCGTAAAAAACTGACGAAATCGTAAAAAAACTGACGAAATCGTAAAAAAACTGACGAAATCGTAAAAAAACAGACGAAATCGTAAAAAAACGGGCGAAATCGTAAAAAAACCGGCGAAAACGTAAAAAGAATTAAATAAATAAGATTCGCCCAAAAGCCCATTTATCCCATAAGTGCCCGTTTGGCCCGTGCCCGTTTAGCCTTTGCCTTTTTTGGCCCGCGCACTTTTTAGAAAGGGTGGGGGTAGAGGGTGCCGTTTTAGCCCGTGCCCGTTTAAAGCCCGTTGCCCCGTATTTTGCCGGTGCCCATGCCCCACCGTTTGCACCTCTAACAAATATAATTTATACTGAGTAACAAATATATTATAATATGTCTTACAACAGGTAGACAAAGAAAACATACATCGTCAATAGCCGGAGTACCATTATCAGTATAGTGAGCTAAAATTTGCCAGTTATAAACTAAACATGTTAATAATACTGAATATAAACAACACCATTTTCAACAAAATCAAGGCGGCACTCAAGTGTGCCTGAAGTAGGCAACTTGGCTTGCATTGCTTCTTGCGCATCGTCCTTGAACAGATACTTATGCGGTGAGCACCACGAGTGCTAGCTCATATCTCCAACCGACTCAACCGTGGTGTTAAATATCATTCACCTGCTAGGTTGTATGGGGGTGGTTTGATGGAAGTAAAGAAGATAAGCGAGAAAACATAGCTGTGCGAAGGACAAGGTGTGATGATGATGGGTGGATTAAAGCACTTAATGTTAGGAGTATGATAGAAAGGAAGGGAAAGAGGCTGATTGATAGGTAATGACCGTGGGAAGATAGATGGCGTACTTACAACTGTAAGCGAAAAATACTCCGCCTTTTATTTTGATTGCTTTATTTGAAGCAGATGCATTGTGAGACGAACATCATCTTCCTTATTTGTATAATTTAACGGCACTGTTCGGCGATTACTTTATGAGAGTGATATAATTTTCTTATACGCGTGCAGCATGCTACCCGCTTGTGACGACTGTCATGCATTAAAAAAGATAAGTCAGCCGTTGCGCATGAGAAGAAGAGTAAAATAAAAACAGACGACCAGGTAGCTAAGATAAGGATTGAAGAAGAGAAAAGTGACTATGGTCCAATATAAACCATACATAGTTTTGAAGCCACAAGTGATTTACTTGAGTGATTCTAGCAAAAATCTACCATAGAAAAAGAAACACTTTATAATTAGTATGTGTGTGAGACTGTGAGAAAGGAGGTAAAAATAACTACGAGGCTTGAAAGAAATGACAGGAAGTGTGGAGAGGCTATAGGTAAAAAAGAAATAGTGTGTGGTTTCTTCAATAGTATAGGTAGATAAACAATAAAGAATGGCGTATAGGGATGGGTGAACCTGCTGGGCAGTCAAAGAAGAAAATTTGGTTGTGTAATAGTAGCCTACTGTTTTTGTCCACGTGGCGTTATTTGGAAGCCTCACAGTAATTTTGGAGGTTTCATTTATAGTATAGGTAGATATATTTGTAATATGATATAAATATATAAATTTATAAATATTTTCATATTTTGTGTTGGTATAAGTCACGCCTTAAAAACGCTATGACTCGCCATGGCGTGAGGCTTGGCCATGCCGCCACGCCACGCCTCACGCTATTTATAACCTTGATATTTTGTAATCATATTTGACACATTTATCATTTACAAAAAAAAGTTTAAAAACTCCCGCAAAAAAGGTATTTCAGGTCAGCCTGATCCATTTTGATCCGGCCCACTTGACGTGCCCACTTTGCCACCTTTGATCGTGTATCATCGTCAAAAAGGGAATAAAGTAAGGAATAGATCACGAGAAGTTAAAATGGAATATGAGAAAGAACCTTTGAACATAGTAATAGCAGAAGTCAGCAAGTATGAATGTTTGGACGATTTCAGAAAGGAGGACCATCGAGGGCCACAATCCATAACCTAAAGCTGTCAACAAGCGTCCCCTAGTATCCAACACCTGTGGGATTGTCAAACAGCTCTCATAAGAAATAACTTAAGATAGAGTGATGGAATTATGCTGTCACTAAACAGGCATCTCTTTGAATTTCCAAAGAACCAGTGTTCAATGAACATAAACACATGGTGATTTGTTTTACCTTTTTGGTGCATTTTGCACCACCAATGAAAATACTTCACTGTGACCTAGGGGGATGTTTGGATGTAAATTTTGAAGGTAATAGCCAGAATCAGATAGTCATATACCAATTAGCAGGCTAAAGAGATTGATTTGATATGACTATGTTGTTTAAAGTTGTAATAACTTGATAATCAGTCGTTTGAGTGCTTGACATCTTATTTATTTTTTTGTTAAGAATTCTTTACAAAGAATGACCAAAAAGAGTATTCTTGTGGATAAAAAAGGAAATGTGTATTGTGAGTTGGAGTAAAAGTCACAAATTAGCTTAAAAGTGGGGTTATTAGGTGATTTAGTTTCACCTTTACTGATTAGTTTTGCCACACCTAATATTAAACTTATCATATGTAATAACCAGAAACATAATCTGTTATTGCAAATAATGAAAGCTGCTTCGAAACATAAATCCGAATACTCCCTTCAAATCAGGTAAATTTACTGCATTGTGTATTATGGCAATTTAATAATTAAAAGGGTGGCTGCGCACATACCTGAAGAATCCAATGGGCACAACTTAGAAACCTTGCAACCCCTAAAGCAAAAACATAATGTGCTGTGAACGGTTCAACTATCTGAACAAAAATAAACTCAAGATAGCAAAAGAAATAAATAAGATCCCAGCAAATCCGATTGACGTTAATGACAAGATATCTTACATACTGACCTTGGTACTTTGCATGACACGAAGTTGTGGCAGGACTGAAACAGCTTCCAGATAAACACAAAAGGCCCACAAAATCCTGTTTACAATGTGATGCTGTGTTGTAGGATGAACCACTAGCGACAATAAAGCACAAGGAATCACCTACATACAGATCATATTATGTGACGGTTTGCAATATGATTAGAAGCTATTATCTATGATTCCTAGTATTGGCGCAAATTAGTTCAAAAGGTAAAGAACTCACAATATAATAATTTGGAACATTGTCTTTTTCGTGCATGTAGCTGGAATTAAGGTTAAAACGCATCATATAGATAACCCAAATGGTAGCTGCCAATGTAGCCAGATCTAGTAAAGTGTGGACATCATATTCCATCACAAAACTGCAATAGAGTCTAGAACCTAAGAAAATGGCCGTCTTGTGACTTCAGTGAAAGTCCTGCAATAAGGCGCCAGTGAAGAGTATTAACACAAAAACTAATAATGCCCATATTAGTTTTATCTCATTGGTAATCTCATTTTCCAAATTCCTATCAAATAAATCTTAATTCTCTTCATTTCTAAAATGTAAATAAAAGGAACAACAACTATAAGTCAAACTTAGGACAAGTTCCAAATATGTAATACTTGTTAAGCATTTTCATTGTAGGTCAAATACTTTAAGCAAGTGGTAAATTCTATATTTCTGTTATCTTTTTTACCAAACCAATCCTAATCAATTACTATGCTACAATTGTTGTAAATTCCATATTTTATGCAACTCAGATTCTTGGAGCAATTAGAAAAAGTTACCCCTTTTCAACCAAAATCTCGTGATATCCGATCAATAAAAAGCGTAAAGTTGCACGCAAAGACTTCCTTCGCTTAACCAAATCCTCCTAAAAAATCTCTCAATCTCTCAATATCAATCTATGGGCATAACCGATGAGAGTTGAATGGTCCTTTACAATTTTGAGTGCAACACATCTATGGAAGATACGAAAAATGGCTTAGGTAAACAAAAACATGAGGAAGAAGAGTGTAACACTCGACTTACCATAGAGAGCAGACCCGAAACATGCTAAGAGCATCCAATATTCCTCATCTGTCCAAAATCTACCACAAAAATCAGACTCGACATATGGAAGTTTAGCCTTTAGTGTGTATCTCCAACTTTAACCCTTGTATCATATCCAGAGAATTTCCAGCATTCACACACTTGACACTCCACAATACTTTCATACACTCACTAATGATAGCAAATAAAACCGCACTTCCTAACATTTGTCGGTTGTCATAAACATGTTCCCTAATCTTATCCTAATACATGTGCAAATATATCATCAAGTATCCATCACAGCTAAAAAATTGGCTTAAAGCAAATATACAAGTACATTGGTTAAATATCTCAGCTTAGGGGGCGCCTGTGGTTTGCGTGTTTCTGTTTAAATCCAATATATAAGGGTACCAAACAATTTGTAAAGCAAAAAAAAATATACTCTTATGATTATTTAGTACCTAACCTTATTCATATTCCGTTAAGTCCATACTGGCGCAACATCTAAACGCCACTATATGAAACTCAAAAAAACGAACCGCATAAGGAGTGAAGAACATAAATTGAAACATAAAAAGTTAAGATGATCAATAATTCAACAATGAACTCAACTCACTTTGATCAGAAGGGTCTCCAAATGTGAGAAGCCGCAAGTAGCACGCGATGCCATAATCCCGTTTTCTATTGAATCCACGATCCTGCATAAATACAAGTAAAAAATGAATGAATGTTTCAAGTGAGAGACCATGCCATGTCATCATGTCATCATGTATGTTTCAAGTGATCCATCAGGGTAGTACATACCAATTTTGCTGTGTGTGTTGTGCACCAACGTGGCTTATGATTTTTTTTTATTAGATAGCAGTAAATAATCCCACTCACAGAAACAGAGATGAAGATTGTGGATGGTGGATGACTCATCATGTATGATACCTATCTTTTGGAAAACACGTGTCCAACACCATTTTTCATCACACAGCTCAGATTGACATATGTAAGATGAAGACTCTGTGTGACAAAATGGGCTGCATAATGAGCTGGTCCAGTTAGTGGGCTGATAGAATTATTGATTTATTAGTGGGCCGATTAATATTAGGATTAGATTAAAACGAGGTGGAATCATCCCGTGCGTCGCGGCGGAGCAACTTTTTTTATGCGGCGTGTATTTTTTTAAAGTGCGATTTTCTTATTTCTAAATTTGGCATTTTTCATGTTATATGTTTGACATTCTGTTATGATGTTGTATTTTTTTTCTAACCATGTGGTTTATTTTAAAGTTATTAATTAGTTTATGGTGTGTTTTGAAAGTTTTTTCTTTTTGAAAATATATATTAAACTTTAATATTTTTTATAAAATCGTATGTATGTCAAAAACATTGCAATATTAAGCTCGTTTTGTTTGCAACTGGAAGATTTTTTTAGCAGTATATTTTTTATGAATGAATCGGTAGACATATGTTATATGTATGATAAATAAATTTTGTTATATAAAAAAACGTAAATAACTAAAAGTTTAAAGTAGTCTTCGTAATTTGTCGTTTTATGCGTATGTTGTCGGATTAGTTTGAGAGTGCGTGTTTGTTTAAATTTTTATTTTAATTAATTGTGTTTGGGGGAAATTAGCGCTGGACTTGGTTTGGGGCCGAATGCTGAAAGTTTTTGTCTCATTCAAAAATTGCAATTTGAGGACTAGTGCATGCACTTCCTCGGTTTGCAGTATTTTGCCAGGCTTGTATTGAGGGTGAAATGGTGGGGGCGTGGAGGGGGTCTAGGGTTCTGCGGCACGTTGTTGGGGGGGTTATGGGTGAGTTATTACCGTTGAATATCTATAAGAGCGAGAAAAAGAGACGGTCGAAAAAATCGAGACGCGAGAGCGCAAGAGAGAAAAAAAATACGAAAAAAGAGAGAGAGAAGCGAGATAGAGAGTAGCTACAGAGGCAGTAGACGGAGAAAGAGAGCAAGAAGCAGAGAGGACGAGGTGGGGGAAAGGGAGAGAAACCGAGAGTAGAAAGGAGAGAGAGGGAAAGAGAGAGTCGAGTACGAAGGAAGGAAAGAGAGAGCAGAAGCACAGAGGACACGAGGAAAAGGGAGAAAGAGAGCAGAGACAGCGCAAGGTTGTCGTGAGACAGAGGAGAGAGACACCAATGAGAACGAGAGAGTTGAGCGTGAGAGTAGGAGACAGTGAGAGCACAAAGAGAAGGAGAATGTGCGAGCGGAATGGAAACAGGACGAGAGTGAGCGAGAGAGAGCGAAGAGATCGAGCGAGTCGATGAGAGATAGAGAGAGAGAGAGAAACAAAGGGACGACGACAGATAAACTAGGATAGGCAGAGAGAGTCGAGAGAGCGAGCGCGCTATGCAAGCCTGCGCTCTACGACGCTAACCGAGCGCGCGAGAACAAGCTATCTCGCAGCACATAGCGATCAGCGAGCGCCACATAGATCTCCACATCTCTCTCTCTCTCGTGTCTATCTTCTCTCTACTCTCACTTCCTTCTCTACTACTCTACTCTTCCTCTCTCTCCCCCTTCTTCTCTCTTCTATCTCCCTTCTTACCTTTTCTCTTCTCTATCCCTCCTCTCTCTCCTCTCTTATCCCTCTTCCTTTCTCCACTCTCTCTCTCTCTCTCCTCTCTCTCTCTCTCTACATCTCCCCTTCCCTATACCTCTATCCCTCTCTCTTCACTCTCTCTCTCTTCTCCCGCTCTCTCTCCATCTCTCTACTTCCCCTTCTCCCTTTACCTCTCCCTATCGCTCGCCTACTTCTCTTCCTATCTATACCTCTCTTTCCTCTATCTCCCTTCTATCATTCTCTCACATCTCTCTCTCTCTCTCTCTCTCTTCTTACTCTCGCTCTTCTCATCTCCTTCTTCCCTTTTATCCCTCTCTCTCACCGTTCCCTCTCTCACTCTCTCTCTACTATTTCCTCCTTCTCCCTCTCTTCTCTTTCTCTTCCCTCTACTCTCCCCCCCCATCCTCTCTCTCTCTCTCTCTCTCTCTCTCTCTCTCTCCCTCCCTCCCCCTCTCCCTCTCCCTCCCTCCCCCTCCCCCTCTCTCTCCCTCCCTCCCGCACTTCTTCTTCCCCTAGTCTTTGTGAAGCTTTTTTAAAGCTTCTTCCTATGTATAACAATGACACAAAAAGCAACTCTTTTCAAAGGCCAGCAGAAACGTAAAACAATCCGTCCTAGCCGCCATGGAAAAGCCCCTAAAACCCGTAAAGGTTTCATCTTTAGTCTGTGATTTTGTTATTTTCTTGAAAAGTAATATGTTTTTTTATGGGTTTAATTTGGGTTATATGATTGTTGTAGGAAAGAGAGTTGTGAAGCGTGGGAAAGTTACCAAGGAAATGGACTATGAACGTGTATGTTTTATTTTCTATCTGATTTTTTTGTATGTGTTTATAGTTTTAAATGATATGGATACAAAATTATGTTTGATAACATTGTGAAATAACCTGCTCCAATAGGAAGATTAGGATGAAACTAAAGTTCATTTTTCTAATAAATTCGCGGCAATTTTTAAATATTGTAAGTGATTAATTTGAGCTAAAAGTCAAAGAGACTAGGATTCTGTTTGGGACCATACCTTTAATTTTCGGACCAAAACCTTAGCTGTTGGAGCCGAGACAATGATGTGGCGTGCACTAGGGTCAATGTAGCCTTCTTCCACAGCTTTGTCGATAAACGACAATAGACAATAATGAGTTGTAGTATTCGTCAACATTAAGCAAACCAACCTGCAAGTTTTTTAAACATATTAAATGCTTGCTATACCTTTGAGTGATTTAGATATGTAAACAAAGGATACATTAGATAGCTTCAAGAAGCTCTTCAAGAGTGCCATACCCTCCTACACTCAATTTACACAAGTCAATTTCTTGCCATAACACGAATATATGGAGAATTAAATCACAACACCTCTTCATCCTTATAGACCGTTCTCTCACTTTTAATACGTTATTGAGTACGGAGAATTAAATTTATAGTGATTTTTAAAAGAAAAAAAATTAGTCTCGCAACATGTTTCAACCTCTTTGTTATCTTTTGTGCAGGGAGAGATGATAAATATGGTTTTGAAGCATGGTCAATGACGACAAAGTTCAAAAACCTCGACACTTTCCTCTTGACAAACGAAGGTAATACAAACAGGTCTACCATGTCAGGAGTCGAGTGGAAATGAATTGATTGATTGGAGTTTATTAGTAAGGGCAGGAGTCGGGTGAAAACGAATTGATTGATTGGAGTTTATTAGTAATAACAGAAGTAGAGTCGGTCTACGCCGGAGTTGGTGATGGTTTATTGCGAAGTTAAAGAGGTAATTATATATTCTAGAAATATTCTTCATGAAAAGTGGAAGAATATTGATTTGTTTCGTATGTTTATGTAATAACACATACGGTTGCTATGTTCTTTTGTCATGCATGTTGTCCATTTCTTGGCTCATCTCTTTTGTCTTGCCTGTAGTGCCACCGCCAAAATAATTAGTGAGAACAACCACAACATCAGCAACCTCCGTTACAGTCTTACAGATACCACTGATGCAGTCGAGTATTGTGTGTGTTCGAAGCATTGTGTGTTGCAAATTTTGAGTTGACAAGTTTGAAATGTCTATATATCATAAGTTTTTAACACTTATCAGTCAATATAAGGTTAGTAAATGGGTTCCTTTGTGCCTTTGGATCCATATCAATTGCGACCTAAGAGTAATAGCTTTATGAGTACGTATTCTAAGATATATGCATTATGTATAACATATGTTATTGTTGCAGCCATGGATTACGGGACTGGTATCTTTGAAGCAAGGAAGATCAGACTTACAAGTAAAGCCTATGTAATATACACACATTGATAATTAGGCCAAAAATTACTTTTTTTGTTTCTTACATTATATGATGTTTATACATGTTTTTGTGATGTTCCAGGATCAGTATATATCATCATTTTGTAATATTGTTTTGCGAACAGCAGTAAAAATACCATGTGAAGTGTTGAAGCAGAGGTTGCAGGCAGGCATGTGGGAAAGAAAACATTTGTACACGTGACGAAAACATTTTTTCCCCGTATGACCGGTGTAACTATTTGTGGGGAGGCCCTCTTTTATGTTTCAGGCATGAGACTTTATGGTACAGATTTGATTGAGTTTTATATATGGCACTTGCAAGATGTTAGCAACTTTTGACGTTTATTAATAAAATGATTTGACTTATGCATAATTGAGTGTACGTTACATTGCTTTAAATATCATACTTAAATTAGGGGATATTTACATACGTAATTTAGAAAGACCCACCGCAACGCGCGGGTATTTACCCACTCATTGTATATTTGTATGATATAATTTTTGGATTAAAAAATAGGGACAACTTAAGTTGTCCTTAGTATATAGTTAGATTGAGGATTTGATTTAGATTTTTCTAAGCTTATCATATATCATATATGTAATACTCAAAAAAGAATACATGCACATAATTATTTATCTTTTGTAGGAGTTTTGAAATGTAAACATATAATAGACATCGTACGTAACGCGACTCTATATGTAGATTTCTTGTGTTTATTTTTTTATATCCGACAAGACATAAACTGATCCGACCCATTAGCTGGTTGACTAGTTGACCCGTTTAGTTTGTCGTTTCAACTGTAAACGAATCACCTTAAGTTTTATCCAAGGTACGGGTATACAAGTTTTCCTGTTACATGAACTAATCAAGTTTGTCCTATAATATGGATCTAAATGAAAGAAAAAAATTCAATGAACAAAATGGACATGTTTTCTAACATTACAATGTGTAAGAGTCCAGTAGTAACACTTTTTTTTCTAAGATGTTAAAGTTGAAATAATGGATCATCAGTCATGCTATACCTTTCTATCTGAAACCCTCATTATATAAACCATATAAGGAGTGGGCGTCGGGTCGGCCCGTTGGCCAGCATGACCCGGTCCGTAACATGCTTCATGTTCGATCCTAGTAGACCCGGTAGGTTTTGATGTTTTGTTTGGCCCTGTTTAGGTTTTGCAACCGGGTTAGACCCAATCCTCATATTTTCTCTTTCGGATTATATCCATTTCACACTCTTGCTCCGTCTCTTCCCACTAACACCAGCGTTCATTAATTTCCCACTAACGATGGTGTTGTTTTGCATGAACGACAAATGTAATCCATAATTAGGGATTATGTGTGACTTATACCAGTATTATGTGGGTGTTACGGATGATTTTTTCAGTCGGTTATCTTCGTTGACGAAGAAACGATGGGATTTGATTTGGGTATATTAAAAAAAATTCTTATTTCACTTTTATCATATGCTATCTATGAATAATGGTTTTTCTTATTTTACTTTTATAATATGCTATCTATGAATAATGGTTTATTATAACGTGTGTTCATTTGATTGGTGATGTTAGGAACTAGGTTTTTAGATGTTTGGTATGCCTGTTGTATGATTCTTTGTGATTGTATCCATTATGATTATTGTTGGTGCATTGTTGTTTTGTTTTCATGGTTAGTCAGTTGTTGAAAGAAACTCATAAATCACACATAAGAATAAGAAGAGAAGAAGAGAAAGAATAAGAGATGAGAGAAAGAGGTGGTGAAGGTGTCTGGATAATTCTTTATTAGCACAAGGAAAGGGAGGAGAGAATTCCTCTTTCACACTTTGATAACACACACTCACACTTTTCATAATGAGAAGAGTTTCTCTTTATATAGTCTCAAGGGGGCCGGCCATTGGCCTTCTTGTGGGCTTCCATGGGCCAGGCTTGGACTTTACAATATTATGACTAACTAACTAGCTTAACAGACTAACAATTACACGCTTAATATTATCTAACTATTACAAGATTCGTGAGATCGATAATGATCATCGCTTCACTAAAACTGAATTCCTAACAATCTGTTGGGAATTATAGATTTTATGAGACAAAAGAACAAAAGAATGAAACAAAAGGATCAAAATCGTTATTAAAGAATTCTACAAGGCGTAGAAGAATTATGAAGATTCTAAAAGATCTCCTTAAGAAGATAACGATAACAAAAGCTATTTCTTAATGTTTAAAAGATTTAGTTGTCTAATGTTTATCTTCATTTGTAAGCCTTGATATCTCTTTATATAAAGAGATTCATAGGCGTGTAGTTTAGTGTACACAGAAAAACGTGTGTGTGTGTGTGTGCAAGAGTTAGAGATGTAGATATCTATAGTGGTGGTGTGTAACCTTTGCCATTTTTGTGTTCTAAATATTTCGTTAATAGTCCTTTGACTATTTGACTTCTGTTAGTTTATTCAGATATTTGTACCGTGTTGACGGTGGTGATTTTATGAGATATGTGATGAATTATGGTTTATTGTGAATAATAGTCCTCCTTGAAGGTTATTATTGAGTTATTTGTATTCCGAGTGGTTTGACCCGTGAATGTTAAGAAATGCCAAAAAACGAGTCTGACACGCCCGTTAATGTCCAAATTGAGTTTTGAAGGATTTAAAGTGTAAATATGGCAAGTAAATACTCTAAGTTAATGGAAAAGTATTTTTAAGGTGAATAAAAATGCTTTTTAACTTTGGGGTAAATTTTACGATTGAGTTTTACGAGCTTTTAAGTGATTTCGACACGAAAAGAAGACCCGACACCCACTTAGGATGCCATGGCCGGTCATAAGAAGCCTTGGGGACAAGAAGGCTTAAATTTAGCAAGTATGTCCCAAGGTGGTACATTATATACCATTTACTAGAAACCTTCCACTCATTTTCCATTCATTCAAAAAAATAAACACACATGTGTGTGTCTTGGTCGTCCGCCCCTATACCACCACAAACCACCATATTTTTCCAACTTTGATCAAGAAAACATGAAGACATAAATATTTGGGGTTGATTCTAGTGTTTGGTTATTCATTTAAACAACGTTTGGGTTGTCCGGTTCGTGTCGAAATCCACAAATTTGAAGATTTTCTTGTAAGTTTTCAAATTTAAATTTCGTTTGTCCTTTTGGATTTATTTTTGATGCTAGATGATAGATGTAACAAGTTGATTCGATGTTAAAATCATATTTTTTGGGAATGCGGAAATAAAAAAAAAAGGTGCTTTGGTTCGAAATAGTAAAAAGTGAAAATGGGTATGTTGTAGGTTTTGTAATTTTTGGTCGTGATGGTTGAATAATATATGATGCTAGAATGTTTATTTTTGATAAGTTGCTTATATAGCTTATTCGGGCTTATTTTTAAGCTATTTCTTGGCTTATTTAGGCTTAAAGGCCACGTGTAAATTCCCAAAGTTACTAGAAAAGTGATTTTGATTATTTTTGTATTATGGCATATGTTGTGGACTATTTTTTAGGCTTATGGTAGTAACCAAAAGCGATACTTAGCTTTATAGCTTATTTTCAAGCTTAATATACGTATTTTAGAGTTTATGAACTCACGGCCCAATAAGTCTATTTGAGCCGCGGCTTAATGGGAGGGCTTATTGTGGTCCGGATTATTTTTACATATAAGTATATACTTATATATGTAAATGGGCCTTGGTTTTGGGCTTGGATTATAATTTGGACTTATAAATGTCCTAATGGACCCTTGTTGGGCCTTAAGGCCCAATAAGCGATATTTAGTAGTTATGAGAGTTTTGACGGACTTTTGAAAGTGGAAATGTATTTACGAAGTAATATGGAATGATATTTTGAGAAAAAGTGTTTGTAAGCATTAAAGATTAAGATTTTTTGAATTTTGTCAAAAAGTGTCGAATTTGTGAAAATTGATGAAAATATGGTTTGAAACCTTGGAAAACGTTGTATAAACGTACGGGTCATGTCAAAATTTTATAAAAAGTTTATACTTAGAAACTTTCTTAAAAACATGATTTTTGATATTAAATAATAAAATATTATTTAATTATTTTATTTATTTAATAAATTCACTAAAAGACGAAAAATATATTTTTTCTCAAAACTTCTCTAATGTGTTTATTATGAGTAAACGTTTCATTTTCAACCGTGTAATGATTATTTTGAAGTGTCTAAGGTTTACCGAATGGACTTTTCGAGATATATTTATAATTATTAATTATAAATATTTATTAATATTACTTATCTATTTTCTCTAAATAATATAAGTATGTATTATCGGGGAATGAGATTAATACGATTGTAGAGTTTAGTCGTCAACCATTACACCACTAAACTGTTTTGGGTAATTGTACAACGCGTCTAAAACACTATACATCAAACGTGAAGATTGTTTTGGAATTGAATGATTAAATTAGGACATTAACTGGACTAGGTCGTGTGCGGGCGTCGTTGCATTTGCTTGTGTGATTGAGATTGGGTAGCTAAAGACTTGCTTGAGGTGGGTTCTCGTAGCCCTACTTTTTACTGGTTTTCCGTTGGGGGAAAGTGATACTCAAATATGTTTGAAATGTTTTGAATTGAACTGTGCGAAATGTAGTTTTGTTTTTGGACAAGTTATGTGCTTATGAACTGCTATGTGAATATTAATGTATTGGATCGGATGGGTATTGCTACACAGTGATATTGATTTAGGGTGCGGATGGAACCCCACGACAGGTTATTTGAGGTCCTGCCCTAATATAGTGCTCCAGCTGGTAGGCCCTTTAGGTGCGTAAGTGACATATTGTGATTGACTAGTTGTGGTGCTATGTCTTGGATTATTGTGATTGACATCTTGTGCAAAGTCTTGGATTATTTTGATTGACTAGCTGTGGTGTTATGTCTTGGAGTGTATGCATAAATATTCACTGTCACATAGCACTATTGTCTACCTTTGAAATATTGGCACAACTTTTGGGTTTAAGGTCAAACCTACGAGCTCACCAACATTATTGTTGACGTTTTCGAGTATCATTTTCAGGTGAAGTGAAAGAGGAATAGTTTGGTGATTTGAGGTATCATACTTAGAAGAATCCCGAGTGGAATTTCGTTTGAAGTCTTGCTTGCTTGTTGTTTTGATTTTAGTTTTAGATGTTATGGAATAAGTTTGGATTTGTTCCCCTGTGAGGGCATTGGAATAATTGTAAGAGATTGTGGATTTTAGTTGCGATTTGGGACATCACTTGAGTTTGTTCAAGGTAGATGGTCTTCATAGCACTTGGAGTTTATGCAATGTATTTTTCCCCTCTATTTGTACCTTGGTTTATGATAGCTCATCATGTTGCATACCCGATTTTCTGCCATTGTCGGGGTGTAGACAGATTGGTAATAGAGCCTAAGGTTTATACAGAACTAGGTGGTTTCGCTAGACTAAAACCTAAGATCGGTCGTTTAGTATCGTAATATGATCTATGTGCGCGGATGTTCCGCTTTGTGTGGCCTTTTATGTGTTCATGGCTTGTGCCTTAGTTATGTCATTCATTGAAATGGGTAGGCTCAATATTGACTATAGAACGGAAGGATGCGAAATAAGTACGGTCGGCCAACTAAATTATAAGCGTATCACAACTCACTCAACTTGGAAAAGTTTGTTCCCACAAATCATGTTGACACCCGTAGGGTAGTGATGCCGGTGTAAATCCCGGTTATATAAAGTAAGATATTCAATATAATGGGTGCGAGTCTTCTCACTGCCCTAAAAACGTTTTTTATTTCACATGTTCTCCCTCGTATAGATAATGCCCCAAGGATAAGGACCCGAAGTTGGCCGGCCTGCTGTCGAATCACTAGGAGGGGGAACGGGTGAACGGGTTGGTAGAGGTGGAAGGGGTAGAAAAAGAAAAAAAATAAAAAAAAAAAAAAAAAAAAAATAAAAAAAAAAAAAAAAAAAAAAAAAAAAAAAAAAAAGAAGACCCTAGGGAAGGTCATGATGATCAGTTGATGAAGTTGAATGGTCAAGAAATGACCAGTTATGGAGCTAATGGAGGTGTGTAGGGAGTCAATGGGAATGTAGAGAGAGCCAATGGGGGTGCACCCGACTTCTCAACGATCATTGCCCAACAATTGCATAACCTCTTACCCGCCATGTTGGCTCAGGTTAGTAACCGAGGAAATGTTGGAAATCAAAATGGTAATGTGGTTAATGAGAACGTTTAGGAGAACGTTGGGAATGTGATAGTAAATGGCAACCGGATAGGTTGTTCATATAAGGAGTTCTTAACTTGTAACCCTAAGGAGTATGATGGTAAGGGAGGTGTTATAGTTCTTACTGTTGGATTAAGAAAATGGAGTATGTGCATGATATGAGTGGTTGTAGTATTGACCAAAAAGTGAAATACACTGCTGGTTCATTTGTAGGTAAGGCTTTAACGTGGTGGAACTCTCAGATCCGCAGGCTAAGCCAGGAAGTTGCTGTTAGTATGTCATGGAATGACTTTAAGTTTATGATGATACAAGAGTTTTGTCCTAGTCATGAGATGCAAAAGTTAGAATCTGAGTTGTGGAATCACGCCATGGTCGGGGCGGGACATGCTGCGTATACTGATAGGTTTCATGAGTTGGCTAGGTTAGTTCCTCATTTGGTAACTCTTAAGAGTAGGATGATTGAGAGGTATGTGTATGGCCTTGCTCCACAGATCGGTGGAATGGTGGCAGCAATGAAGCCAAAAACTATACAGAAAGCTGTGCATATTTCTGGTGCACTGAATGATGAGATTGTTAGGAATGGATCAATTAAGAAGGTTGAAAAGAGAGGTAATATGGGGGAACCTAGCAAGGATAGGAGTGGAAGGGATGATAATAAGAGGACTAGGACTGTGAATGCTTTTGCTACTACCGTGAACCCTGTAGGAAGACAGAATACGAGTACTTGGCCCAAGTGTACCACTTGCAACTCCTACTATGCTCCCGGTGGACCTTGTCGCATATGCTTCAACTGTAACCGGCCGGGTCATTTGGCAAGGGATTATAGGGGTGTGCCGAGGAATGTGAATCTTGTCAATGCTAGAAACCTGACTGTTAGGGCATGTTATGAGTATGGTAGTACCGACCATGTCAGGTCAGCCTGTCCTAGATGGATTAGGGCATAAGGACCGGAAGAAAATCGTCCAAACCAAATTGCTACTAATAACGGGGGTCAGGGTCATGGAAACCAAGGGAACCAGGCTAGGGGCAAGGCATTCATGTTGGGAGCAGAGGAAGCTCGCTAGGATGCAAACATTGTAACGGGTATGTTTACTTTGAACAATCATTTTGCCACTACCTTATTTGACTCTGGTGCCGACTATAGCTTTGTTTCTACTACTTTTATACCTCTATTAGGCTTAGAGCCCAACGACTTAGGTTTCGGATATAAGATTGAGATAGCTAGCGGGCAGCTAATAGAGATTGATAAGGTTATTAAGGGTTGTAAACTGGAAATCAAGGGTCATGTCTTTGACATCGATTTGATACCTTTTGGACATGGGAGTTTTGATGTGATTATAGGTATGGATTGGTTGTCTAATTATAAGGCTAAAATGGTTTGCCATGAGAAGGTAGTGAGGATACCACTACCAGATGGCAAGGTGCTTAGAGTATTAGGAGAGAGACCGGATGAGAAAGTAAGATTTTTGATGGGTGTTAAGAAACAGGAAGAGATTGTAGTGGTTAGAGATTTTCCTGGGGTATTCCCGGATGACCTATCTAGATTACCGCCTATTCGGGAAATTGAGTTTCGGATTGAGTTAATCCTTGGAGCAACGCCGGTAGCAAAGTCTCCTTATCATTTGACACCTTCCGAATTGGAGGAGTTGTCAGGACAACTCAAGGAACTCCAAGACAAAGGTTTCATCCGACCAAGCTCATCGCCTTGGGGAGCGCCGGTGTTGTTCGTTAAGAAAAAGAATGGTTCTTTTAGGATGTGCATTAATTATAAAGAATTGAACAAGTTGACCATTAAGAATTGTTATCCGCTTCCTAGAATTGATGATCTATTTGATCAACTGCAAGGATCGCAGTTTTTCTCGAAGATCTTAGGTCTGGGTACCATCAGCTGAGAGTGCACGAGGATGACATTCCAAGGACTGCGTTTAGAACTCGTTATGGACATTTCGAGTTCACTGTAATGCCCTTTGGTCTGACTAATGCACCAACAATATTTATGGATTTGATGAATAGAGTTTGTAGGTCGTATCTTGATAAGTTTGTGATAGTGTTTATAGACGATATCTTAATCTACTCTAAGACTCAAGAGGAGCATGTAGAACATTTAAGGTTAGTCTTAGAACTGCTCAAAAAGGAGAAACTGTACGCTAAGTTTTCTAAGTGCGAATTCTGGCTAAGAGAAGTGCCTTTCTTAGGGCACAGTGAAAAATGGTAATGGAATTCAATGTGGACCCCTAGTAGAGATTGAAGCTGTTAAGAAATTAGAAACGCCCCCTAGAACTCCGACCGAGGTAGCGTTCGTTCTTGAGGTTTTAGGCTGATATTCCGTAGGTTTCATTGAGAACTTTATCTAAGACAGCTAAGTCCTTACTTTCTTGACCTAGGAAAAGTAAGACTTTTGATTAGAGTGAGGAACATGAATTGGCTTCAACCTTGAAGTAATAAGTTACGTGTAATGATCGCCTGTTCTAGCTCTCCCCGACGACCGGGTGATTTCTTGTGTATATGTGATGCGTTACCTGGATAGGACTAGGCTGTGTGTTAATGCAAAAGAGGTAATGTGATAGCCTTTGCGGTTTAAGGCACTTAAAAATTCATGAGGAAATAATACTACCCATGATTCTTAGGAGTAGTGCGGATTGTGTTTGCGCACTATAAGATCTGAGACATTATCTTATTGGGACAAAGAGTGTGATCTATACGGATCATAAGAGTTCCCAGCATATCTTTTATGTAAAAAAAGGAGTTGAATATTGCGACACGTCGCTGATAGAGTGTTTTATAGATTATGACTGTGAAATTCGCTACAATCCTGGTAAGGCAGAACGTGGTGGGCTGATGCCTTGAGTAAAGGAAAGAGTAAAACCTAAGAGAGTTACGAGCTATAATATGAATACCTTTAGTCGAGTGATTCCCAAAAGATAAGGATACTGGCGGATCAGAAGGAGGCTGTAGATGAGGTTGCAGTATTGTAAAAAGGTTTAGATGAGATGATAGAATAGAAAAGTGATGAAACTTTGTATTACCTGGATCGAATATGGGTACCTTTGAAGGGTGAGGTGAGAACCCTGATAATAGATGAAGCCTATAAGTCGAAGTACTCTGTATACCCAGGAGCTGATAAGATGTATTATGATTTGAGATATAGGTATTGGTGGTCGGTAATAAAAAAGGATATAGCTGAGTATGTTAGTAAGTGTTTGACTTGTTTGAAGGTTAAGGTTGAGCATCAAAGGCCATCTGGCTTGCTCCAGCAACCTGAGATTCCCGTATGGAAATGGGAAGGAATAGCTATGGATTTTGTGACTAAGTTGCCTAGGACTAGTAGTGGGCATGACACAATCTGGGTCATTATGGACCGATTGACTAAGTCTGGTCATTTCTTTTCTCCCTAACTTAAGATTATAAGATGGGAAAGGTTGGCTAGCTTGTATTTGAATGAGATAGGCTTAGACAGGTGTGGCCGATCTCGATTAATCGGATCGTGATAGTCCGTATTCACACAAGTTTTAGCAGTCATTGTCAAGAGGCAGTAGGGAACCTCGTTTAGACATGAGTACGAGCTATCACCCTCCAGACCGATGGTCCAGTGTGAGCGTCACTATTCAGACCTTTAGAAGACAAAATGCTTAGAGCGTAGGAGTCCTGGACTTCGGAGGATAGTTAGGATGTTCATCTTTTGTTTGGTTGAGTTTTCGTATAATAATAGTTCATGATACTAGTGGAGATGTGCTCCGTTTCTGAGGCATTGTATGATAGAAAGAGTCGTTCGCACTATTATGCAGGTGGGGCTGAGGTTGGAGAAGGTCCGATTGAATAGACCTGAGTTAGTGCAAGAGACTACTGAGAAGATCTCACAGATTAAGGATAGACTTAAGGCTGCGCGTGATCGTCAGAAAAGTTATGCTGATAAGAGGAGAAAGCCTCTAGAGTTTAGTATAGGTGACTATGTCTTGCTCAAAGTATCTCCTTGGAAAGGTGTGATACGCTTTAGGAAGAAGGGGAAGTTAGCACCTAGGTTTGTTGGACCGTTTGAGATTAGTGAGAAAGTAGGCCCTGTGGCCTATCGATTAGATTTGCACGAGGAATTGAATGGTGTTCATATACACGTTTCACGAGTCGAAACTTAAATAATTGTTTAGGCCTGATCCACACAATGCAAGTGCCTTTAGATGAGATTCGAGTTGATGCTAAGTTGAATTTTATGGAAGAGCCTGTGGAAATTTTAGAAAAAGAGTTTAAGAAGTTGATGCGTAGTAGAATTGCCATCGTCAAGGTTCGTTGGAATTCGAAACGTAGTCCTGAATTCACGTGGGAGCGTGAAGATCAGATGAGATTGAAGTACCCGTATTTGTTTAGTGATATTAGTGGCTGAATTTTGGGGTTGAAATTCTCATAAGGGGGTAGAATGTAACCTTTCCCCTTTTTTTGGTAGGTCTGAATATTTCCGTTGAATCAGTCCTTTTGTGACTATATGACTATACTTCAGTTTATCAGATATATTACCGTGTTTGACGAGGTGATTTTTATGAGATATGTGATGAATTATGGTTTATTGTGAATAATAGTCCTTCTTGAAGGTTATTATTGAGTTATTTGTATTCCAGGTGGTTTTTGAACCTGTGACTGTTGACAAATGCCCGAAAAAACGGTCGACACGCCCGTCTAATGTCCAAAATTGAGTTTTGAAGGATTAACGTGTAAATATGGCAACAGTAAATACTCTAAAGTTAATGGAAAAGTATGTTTTAAGGAAATAAAAAAGCTTTTTAAAAACTATAGGGTAAATTTACGATCTGAGTTTTTACGAGCTTTTTAAAATGATTTCGAGCACGAATAAGAAGAACACCGACATAGTGCCCTCTTATGATCAATGCGCGGGTCATAAGAAGCCTTGGGGACAAGAAGGCTAAGGTGGTACATTATATACCATTTACTGGAAACCTTCCACTCATTTTCCATTCATTCAAAAAAATAAACACACACTTGTGTGTGTGTGTCTTAGTCGTCCGCCCCTATACCACCACAAACCACCATATTTTTCCAACTTTGATCAAGAAAACACTAAACATAAATATTCAGGGTGATTCTAGTGTTTGTTATTTATTTAAACAAACGTTGTAGTTGTCCGGTTCGTGTCGAAATCCAACAAATTTGAAGATTTCTATAAGTTAATAGTTCAATTTAAATTTCGTTTTGTCCTTTTGGATTTTTATTTTGATGCATAGATGTTAGTGTACAAAGAGTGATCGTTGTGAAAATCCAGATTTTTGGAAGCTAAATGAAAACAAAGTGCGTTTGGTTTCGGCAATAGTAAAACAAGGAAAACAATTGAGTTTTTGTAGTTTTGATGTTGGGTCCGTGATGGTTCTGAATAATATATGATGCTAGAATTTTATTTGTTTGTGCATAAGTTGCTTGTATAGCTTATTCGGGCTTTTTTAAGCTATTTCTTGGCTTATTTGGGCAAGAGGCCACGTGAAATATGCCAAAAGACACCTAGGCACAAAAGTGATTTTGATTATTTTTGTGTTATGGCGTATGATGTGGACTATTTTTGAGGCTTATGGTAGTAACCAAAAGCGATACGTAGCTTTATAGCTTATTTTCAAGCTTAATATACGTATTTAGGAGTTTAATGACTCACACGGCGCCCAATAAGTCATTTGAGTCGCCGTCTTCTTAATGAGAGGGCTTATTGTGGTCCGGATTTTTTCTACATATAAGTATATACTTATATATGTAAATGGGCCTTGGTTTTGGGCTTGGATTAATAATTTGGACTTATAAATGTCCTAATGGAACCCTAGTTTGGCTTAAGGCCCAATAAGGCGATATTTAGTAGTCTATGAGCAGTTTTGACGCATTTGAAAATGGAAATGTATTTACGAAGTGATATGAAATGATATTTTAGGAAAAAGTGTTGGTAAGCGTTAAAGATTGAGATTTTTGGAATTTTGTCAAAAAGTGTCGAACTTGTGAAAATTGATGAAAATAAGGTTTGAAACCTTAGAAAAACGTTGCGTTATAAACAACGGCATGTCGAAATATTTCGTAAAAAGTTTACTCCGTGGTTCGAACAACTTTCTAAAACTTGAGTATGATATTAACATAATAAAATCTTATTTACTAAATTATCTATATTATTAAATTCACAAAAGCGGCGCAAAATATCAATATTTCTTCACTGAACTTCTCTATATGTGTTTTAATATGATAAACGTTTTCATTTTCAACCGTGTAATGATAATTAAGAAGTGTCCCTAAGGTTTACCGAATGCACTTGTCGAGATATATCTAATATTTATTAATTATCACAATTTTATTAAATTACTTTTCAATTTTACTTAAATATATAAGCTATGATATTAACGGGGAATGAGATAAAAACGATTGTGAGTTAAGAAGTTCGTACAACCCTCACCCACTAAACTGTTATTGGGGTAATTGTAACAACCGTCTAAACACTATAGCATCAACCGTGAAGATTGTTTTTTGGAATTGTTTATTAAATTGGACATTAACTGGACTAGGGCGTGTGCGAGGCGTCATTGCTATTTGGTTGTGTGATTGAGATTGGGTGAGCTCAAGACTCTGCTTGAGTGAGTTCTCGTAGCCCCGCTTTTTTACTGTTTTTCCGATGGGGGAGAAAGTGATACTCAAATGTGGTTTGAAATGTTTTGAATTGACTGTGCGAAATGTGGTTTTGTTTTTGAGACAAGTTCTGCGCTAATGACTGCTATGTGAAAATTAAGTGTTTAAATCGAATAGGTTACCCTACCCAGCGATTTTTGATTTTGGGCAGCGGATGGGGTACGCCAACCCAGGTTGTGTGAGTCCTGCCACTGAAAAATCGTGCTAAGCAGGTAGGCCCTTTAAGGTGCGTAAGTAACTTATTATGATTGACATAGCTTGGTGCTATAGTATTGGATTATTGGTGATTGACATAGCTGTGGGTTATGTCTTGGATCATTGTGGATTGACTAGCTGGTGGTGCTATGTCTTAGAGTGTAATCATAAATATCACTGCATAATAGCACTATTGTCCACCGTTGAAATATTGGCATAACTTTTGGGTTTAAGGTCAAACCTACGAGCTCACCAACATTATTGTTGACGTTTTCGAGTATCATTTTCAGGTGAAGTGAAAGAGGAATAGTTTGGTGATTATGATAGCAGACTTAGAAGTATCCCGAGTGGAATTTCGTTTAAAGTCTTGCTGGCTTGTTGTTTTGATTTTAGTTTTAGATGTTATGGAATAAGTTTGGATTTGGTCCCCTGTGAGGGCATTAGAATAATTGTAAGAGATTGTGGATTTTATTTGCTATTTAGGACATCACTTGAGTTTGTTCAAGGTGGATGGTGTTTATAGCACTTGGAGTTTATGCAATGTAGTTTTCTCTATTTCGTACCTTGTGTTATGATTGATCATTATGTTGCATTCCCGAGTTTCTGCCATTGTCGGGGTGTGACATAGTGTAGCCTTAAGGTCAAGGTAACTTGATCCTGTTACAGATTAGTTGTAACCGTTATATTCTTATCAAATATAATTGGGGCTTAGAGTGTTTGATAATGAAGAAACCTTGTTACAATATCATTGTTCTTATGTTAATTCCGCTATACATATGTTATGTTCAATGTTATTGTTAATCCTAGATATAGTTCTAAACAAACTGAGCTTAAACGATCTTAACACAATCTCCCCCTAAGGGACGACCGTTGAGATCTCATTAATGATCAACACTTTCTGAATTCCTAACAATCTACCCCTAAGGGGTTATCATAGAGATCTCTCTTTGTGACCTTGATCTGTGCTCTTTGAAGCTTCTTGTCTTGATCTTGAGTCTATCTCGTGTAATAGTTTAGCTAGTTCCTTTTGTTCTAATCATCTGCCTGTGATCTTGATCTTTTCATTGTCTTTGTCTTAAGCCTTGAGATCTATCATCATTAGTTTCCTTGAATGCATCTTGATTTGTCTTTTAATGATACGCTTGATGCAATTACCACCATACTCATACTTTGGCATCATTTGAAAGCTAGAAATTTCCCTCAATGTAGTCCTTTTGATTTGATCACAATCTTGATGATTTTGAAGGAGTTCTTTGATTATCAGAGCTGCTGAAGTGTATCTTTATTTGTTCTGTGCTTTCATCTTTGATGCGTTAATCTTTGAAGCTTTGAGTATGAGTATGCGGCTATGAATATGACAGAGCTGGAATGAGGTATTTACACCATCGTCGGTACCTGCACTTAAAGGGTTAGCAATAATAATAGATATGGACGAATATGTCTTTGTCATTCGTCAAAGTTCGGTAGCGTTAACCTCCGGTTCTGTGAGGACCGTTTTACAGTATAAATATTGTACATGTGATCAGGTAGATTCAATTTAGAAGAATCTCCTTAACAACGTGTCCAGCTCAAAGTGTTGGATCCTCTAACGCAGATGCATTAGATTCACCGTACTTGCTAGTTCTTATTACCAGAACGTCTCAAAGCAAACAACACGATAAGAGTGAATCACTGAATTACTAATTCAATGATCGAGTCGTCAATTCATATACGAATCACATTAGATTTCCAGTTAACACGAGTTTGATTCGTAAAAAATCTCACAAGTGACCTACCGCAGTGCTATTTGATGTTGACACTGGAAGGATTTCCATTCGTCATTGTGAAATACTAAAAAGTGTCACTCTGAATGTTTTGGCAAGATCTGATGATAATGCTTAGGACTCTTTGTTACAACTTGTGTTCTTTATTGTGAACAACAAGTGTATTTTGGAATTGTGTCCTAGCGAGATTTGTAATTTGATCTCTTTTGGCTATAGACTCAATAAGTGCGTTTTGGTTTTGGTGAGCGGAGGCTGGAGCTGACTGCCACCTTTTCAATATCAACATTTCTCGGAGTGAGAAGTAGATAGATGATGTGTTTAATCTCCATGAGAATTGAAACAAGAATCTGTTGAGAGAAATTGAGTGGCTGGGAAGGGTTATGCATCGCATCACTAGGTCCATGATGTCTTGTCTTCAATACCAAATATCATCTTTGTGATATCCAGTAGATTATGTATTGACCCGGTTTCTGCCTAGTTGTGTGGAGGGCTTCTTTTTTTCACCCTTTTCATCACATTTATTTTTCATTCTTCAACCACTTCAATGTTTACCAAGACGTCATTACTATCACCATGTTGTGATTATTCCGGTGATAACTCATGCCTTAGTCAACATTTTTCCCATAATCTCATTTGATGAGGTGTCATTTTATAAATTATTTCGGGGTCATTTAACCCCTTAAATCATGGAAATATGACCAGATTATGTGCTTAATTGTTTATTTTTGTATTTTTAGCACTTAGATGGCATTTGGAGGAAATACACGTGACTTGGCTCATTTGAAGAAGAAACGGACAAGATTACGGACCTACACCAAATCCTTGAAGAAGTATTGCTTACAGAACGTGGAGACGGCATCACAAGCATAAAGCGACGCCGTCGTGATCTATTCAGTAACGGCGTCTGGAATTTGGAGACGGCGTCCGGACGTGGCCGACTTAAAGAGGATCTATAATCATCCACGTAGCGACGGTGTTAGGACCATAACGCGACACCGTCGCCGCGATACCTCTATATATACAAAACCGATTTTAGGGTTTTAGTGTGTAAATTTTGGGATAACTTTGTTTAACTTAGAGGGACGAACCCTAGTCCTTGTAGCAACTTCATAGGTCATTTTTAGGGCCTCAAAACCCTATTACCTTGGATTTATGTATTAATTCAAGTAAGGTTATTTATCATTAATCATTCAATATGTCTACGTGTTATGTGATTGATTTATCTTCTTACTTCCTTTATAACATGCGAGGCTAAACCCTACTTGTATTTGCTTATGATTGCATGAAAGTCTGATTGTAGATCATTTTACTGTTGCTTCTTGTTGATGAATATGCGCGTTAGGCCTTAGAAAACCAGCTTTTGTTTGTATCGTTGTTGACACATCTAGGGAAACGCGAGTACGTAAAAAGGATACCATAGGGTAACAGTCTTCATACTACCGTGCCCCTTATGTGGTTGATCCCTCTTAAGGTATTTCACACGCATTTAATATACTCTTAGGGGATTTGTAATAGTCTTCATACTACCTTACTTGTGCTTTGCCTTAACGGAATATGAAATAGACGACGGATTCATGTAATTCGTTCATAACTTAGGAAATACTTACACATTACATCACAAGTGTGACAAGGCAACAAGATTAGGAGAAACAATCTGAAGTAATGCATGATTAAGTAAATACATTTAATTATCATAAAGTTATCACCAGTAGATTAGTTTATTAATTAGTTTAGTTAATAGTTTATCAAACCAACCTCTCAAACCATAGATTTATTTGCTTTCAATAAAAATATAAAAATACAAAAATAATCTTCTCTCAACCCCTAAAATTGTATTAGACCATGATCAAGCCTTCCCAACCTATTCCCATAAAGAACGATAACAACCTATGAGTCTTGCCTATACTACTACTATAACGGTTAGGTACTCTGCCTAGGGAGTTGTAAAACTTCTTGTTGAAGTCCTACGACGACCGCATCAAGTTTTTAGCGCTGCTGCGTAGGGAATAGTTAGGTTTCGATCATAGTTTAGCTTAGTTCTACTCGCTTGAATCCTTTCGAGTGAGACTTTAATTTCCGCATATTAGCTTTCTCGTAGTTTATATTTTCTTTGTGTTAATTGTTTTGTAATCCATTCTCGTCGACCACCATGGGAGACGATAATCCTATCCGTACTCTTGGAGACTACTCCAAACCTAGCCACGAAGGCTACAGGAATACCATCGAGCTCCCCGTAGGGAACAACATGGTACCTCTTCGATCTGACACCATCCGGTTGGTGCAAAATGGATGCTCATTCCACGGACTTCGGTCCGAGGATCCAAACCAACACCTCAAGGATTTCCTAAAACTTGTGGACTCACTTGACCTTGACAGTAAAAACAGGGAAAGAACGCGCCTGCGTTTATTTCAATTTTCCCTCCGCGATCAAGCTAGCAATTGGCTTGAACGTCTTCCAGCAGGATCTATCACCACATGGGAGGATCTTACTACTCGTTTCCTTGCTCAATTCTTTCCACCGGGAAGGACCGCAAAACTCCGCAATGATATCCTGATGTTCCAACAACATCATGGAGAATCTCTATCAGAAGCATGGGCTCGTTTCAAGGACTTAATCCAAAAAGTCCCTCATCATGGCATCGACCTTTGGCTCCAAGTCTAAATTTTTTATGACCATGTCAATCCCGCCACAAGATGAACCATTGATCAATTGGCCGGTGGTAAGCTTCGTGACCGAAACGCCGAAGAATCCTAGGCATTATTAGAGGACCTTGCCCTTTATATCCGACCGCCGTCTAATCGAGTTCGAAAATCAAGTCTAACGCTTGATGGAAACTCATCTTGCTCCCACGCAGCCTACTCAAGTAAACAAAATCACTACCTCATGTGAGATCTGCAGTGGTCCCCATGACACTAAGTATTGCATGGAAGATCTCGAGCAAGCCTTTGTTGAATACTCATTCTCGCGTACCGATGAAGCAGGAGGTAAGTGGTATACTTTTAAGCCCGAGCAAAACAATTTTGGTGACACTTATAATCCGTCATGGAAAAGTCAACCAAACCATAGGTGGAGACAACCCCAAAATTCTCAAAATAATATTTCAAACCCACCTAACTGGTTCCAACCCAACGGTTCGATCCTGAACTGTCCCTTCAACAACCATCCTCAAAACCTCAACAGTCAATCAAATCTAGAAGGATTGGTATCCAACTTTATGGCATCTCAAGACGCTAGACTGACAAAGTTTGAAGCCGATTTCAAACAACAGCAGAGCGAGATGACCAACAAAATCAACACAGTGTTAAAGGCCATCACCGATCGAATAACAGGAGCACTACCTAGCGATACGGTTAAGAACCCGAAACTGAGTACTTCCCTGGTTTTATCTGCTCGTTCTTACCCAAACATGGACCCGCAATGCTCACACCATATCCACGGTTCGATCAACGCCATCACAATTCATCCAGAGCCACAAAGCGACTCCTCTGATGACAGAGCAAATGAGAATGAGGAAGAAGAAAAGGGCAGCCCAGAAAATATCCATGCCAACCCTTCCACACCACCCGATCCATCAGTTTCATTCATCACCGAAAAAGTCCTCAAACTTAATTCATTCTTCGAATCGCTCAGGCTGGTTCCTCAATCATCCGACACCGAGGTCGTTTGCACAAAGAGGGACGATGGAGAAGTCATGTTTATTGAGATAAATAGAAGGAATGATAACTCTCGCAAAGAAGGACCTGAAGAGGAAGGGAGTACAACAACCGAAGGGGTAGGAGTAGAATATTTTGACATATTCCCAACTAGGAGTGAACTATCATATTACAAGCACCTTATGTGTGGCCCAATCCCTTCAGTATTTCTAAGGAACCCCATCATCACAGAGGGATGCCCATCGAACCTCAAGATACCATGAAACATTAGGCATGTGCATGTGGAAAAAGCCTACATTGACCCTAACCCCCCTCTAAATATCATGACCCGAATGATGTATAATTAGATCATAAGGAGAAAACTTAACCCTAAGGAAAACTCGAATAGAAGAGTCAATAATTTTATAGGAAGGATTAAAGGAATGCATGTTTTCGTAGGAAACTTCACGTATGTCATAGACTTCATGATTGTCGAGGATATTAGTTCAATCATAGACCCTAGGTTGTCACAAGTAGTACTAGGGAGGCCTTTTGTTAAAATATCCAACATGACTATTGAACCACCCGAAGGTGTTGTAAGATTCACTAGCAGGACCAACGAAGTTGCCTATAAGATGCCCCATAAGATAGAGCAGTATAACTCACTATCAGACTTAGAAAAAGAGCACACGAAGTCAGTCTACCTTAGAAACGAAGAAGACAAAAGAAGAGGGGCGGAGTATGTAATGAGAAAGATATTAGGATTTTACAAAGAATGCTTAGAGCTCGAACCCGAATACTTAACTGGAATAGACGATGAAGGAGAAGTCACGTAAGAACGTGCGACTTCGAGTCTAGCTACAAGACTTGTAAATAAAGAAAAGCGCTTTTTGGGAGGCAACCCAATATTTACTTTCCCGCATATTAGGAGTGTCTTATGTTTTAACTCTTTATTATTTGTTTTATTATGTTTGAATTAGTTGGAATCATGCTTTGTTTGTTCGTAACTTTGTCTTATTTTGCAATCAAATGTATTTCACAACAAAATAAGTGTAGGGGAATATATCCAGTTTTTTAGAACCAAATTCAAACATTTGAAATAAATTATTTAGATTAATTCGCGTCAATTTCGAGTCATATGATTGTAATGACTAATTTCAGGTTTTTATGCAGTGCTTTCTTCAGTTTTGACTTATAAAAATTGTGTGCAGGAAATTTCTCATTAAAACGAAGAAGAAATTTTCACAGACGGTGGAGACGGCGTTAGGATTTATCCTGACGGCGTCGCGTCTCCAGCTATGTAAAAATTCGAATTTTTTCTAGTATTTCTGAAAAACAAATGTGCAATATTTAAATTCTGTACTTCTTTTGAAAACCTGTAGAAAAACCTATAATTATATCATTACTCTCATCCTATATTTACTGCTTTAGTAGTGTCAAAACCCTAAATTCTTGTTGTATATGTATCTATCCCGTCGATTTTATGCTTGGTGTAGTTGTCTTTGTCTTTGATTACAGGTTATATTTAATGATAAGAAGCTTGGAAGTTCTTAGGAAGTTTCATTGGATAATTCTTGGAGGACGATTTAACGAGTTATCGCATGTTTCTTCTCCATTATTGAGCAAACCAGGGGAGTACTAGTTTCTTTTCCTTGTTTTCTTATCCCTTTATTCGTCTTTACGGGGACAATGTTCAACTTAAGTGTAGGGGGAAATAAGCCTTAGAAACTATTCCTTCATTTGCCATTTGCTTGTTCCTTAAAATGATGGGTAATATATCGAAACATAGCACAAAAAGGTAATTTTGACCCAAATTTTAAATTTTTTATGACACATACCAATGAAAACCAAGTATTAATAGCGTCTCATGGATAGGAATGTGTATGACTAGCACAAAAAACCCTCAAAATTCCATCCCAAAAATGTGAGGTTCGCCTTTAGATCTTTAGGAATTCGGGTATCCATTATTGATACCCAAGATAGTTTATACCTTTAGCTTGTTCGAGTTAAGGTTCGAATGTAGACATATGTGTCTATTCCGTCGTTACGGATGTGTATGTATGATCTAGGTCGCCTTTTCTGGAACATTGGTATCGGTATTAAATTATATGAGTGTACCAGTAGTATATTAAATTTTAGAACTTGTTTTTGTGATGCATTCCGAGACCGCATAGTAAGTATTAGGATTTGCTAGATAAGAGGCACTAGGATTACTCATGTTTTAAACCTGTAATTGTTATGATGGTCACACCAATCATATAACTATCCCATACCCTTTCCATGCACTCATCTTTAGTGCAGGATACACCTAGTACAACCCTCTGAGCCTATCCTTTTTCACGGTCTCGTAATTTCCTGGTTAAACTGGACTATTAATGAAGAGCATTGTCATCCTTAAACCAATCGTTACACCCAAATCGCCTTAGCCTACCTTGTATGTACTCGCTTTTAGTACATTATTGTTTTAACCCAAGTTAATTATTGAGTACACGGTTGCTAAGTCCTTATCCTTGTAAATACTATTTTGGGACGATTGGGATTCATGGTAGTATTCATCTTATGAAAAACTAGGGAAGAAGTAATTTATTACTCCCAATAGAGCTCAACAAGCTCCATGTTATGTTGATCCACCTTAATTTGGGTCATATAATAGTTTGCTTGTAAAGTATGTAAAAGTTAAAGTGTAGGGGTGCACCTATAAGCCCATGTAATGTATTATGTTATCCAAAAAAAAAGAGAAAAACAGAAAAGAAAAAAAAGAGATTGATGTAGAGTTGTGTAGAGTTTGTATATCTTTGTCCGAGTTCTTGGCTTAGCAACCAAACCAACGTGTATTTGTATAAATAATTAGCTAACCCTTCCACTCTAAATTTACCCAAAGCCACCCAAATGTATCCCATCTGTTTCTGTTTCCATTATATGTTATCTTACACCTACACCCCACAACCCTTTAAAAGACCTCTTAGATAGTAATGAATAATGCTTGCGCCTAGCGGTGGAGGTTTGATCCTTTACCAAGCCTATGGTAATTTATATGCTATGACAGGTAATGAGTGTTGATTTTCCGTTTCCCCATTATGTTATAATTTATTATACACCCGAGTGAAAGAGAGAATCCCAAACACTTATGTGAGGTGCTAGTATATACTTTCCGTGCTTTTAATTACGAGGTCTAGAAGGTTGTGTTGTAAAATACTTTTAAAGAGTAGGTGGTGTGTGATGGAGATCAGTTGGAAATTGGTTGAACCTTCACTCAATTGTGGATTGGTTTTGTAGCACCATTAATTGAATAAAGGTGTTACTCTAACAGAAAGAACCTTTGCCTACCCTTCTCTATATTTTCCAAAAATCTTTTTTAAATGTGAGAGGGTGCATATAAATTTCTCTATGAGTTGGCATCCCATCAAGTTGTTGGTCCAAAAATACTTGTACAAACCTTGGATACATCAAAAATTTTCCAAACAAATTATCTAAGTTTCTAATCATAGTATCAAAAATGAATTTTCAAAAGTTAAATTTCTGGTTTGTAGCTAAACAGATAATGGCAGATGCCATAGTACTACTAAACTCATTCCAGGCAGTAGTCTTTGGACTTAGACACTGTAAAATAGTATGAATTAGAAATTTCTATTATAGAGAAAAGAATGATTTATAAAAAGTGAGTTTTTGTGAAATTTTCTCATACCCCATCAATGTAAGTTGTTCAAAAATGGTAGAATTTGGTAAACAATCAATACCTTCCTCATCTGCTAGTTGAAGATCTCTTCTAACAAATGCTTTAGTAATGATTATCTTCTTGTCATCTACTAAGGCATGTAACTGTTCTTCCCATGTGACAGTTTTAGCAATTGACAATAGACCAGAACAGTCAATCAAGAAATATATATATAGTAAGATTAATCGTTAATGCATACCTTATAGGGTGTGCATTTAAAAAATCCACCCCATCACTCTCTGTGGGTTTAGACAAAAATGCAACCATATTATGAGTATCTGCAAACTTTAGAGTCGTCATTTATGTTGGGTTTTGATAATCGATAATAAAATTAAGTTAGGGTTTGTAATAGAGAGTATATGAGAGATGCAATCAATAAAAAAGATTGATTGAAACCCTTAATCAAAGTATTTATGAAAATACCCTTAATAACCCAGCAGTAGTAACTCAGCAGTAATAAGTTATGCCTAGCAGCATTAACTTATGCCTAGCAACATTAACTTTGAGTTACCAGCATTAACTCCAATTCCATTCTAAATAACTTTTCCATCATCAATCTAACACTTTTCTTTGCTTATCCTGCAAAATGTTAGTCCAAAAACCAAGAAAACACAAACCATAGAAATTTTCATAATTATCACAATATTAATTATACTAGTAGTAGTAGAAGATATAACTAATAGTAAAACATAAGCCAGTATTAAGTATAACCAACAGTAATAATTATACTTAACAAACAGAAACTTTAATGACATGAATAACAAACTAAAAAACATACAAAAGCTCTACAAAAACATAAAGAGATTAAAATGTACTTAAAGGATTTAGCATTCTAATACTAATCAACCATATTGAAATCTACTTACATCCAAAGCTTTTGGTAAGCAAATTCTATAACATTCTTGTCAGTATGGGATTTTGACCATATTGAATCCGATTGCTTTCATTGCAATCTCAAAAAAATGATGTCAGATCTCTATATGCTTTATTTTTAATAAAAACAGGATTTTTAATTATGCAAATAGTACTTTATTATCAATAAAGATCTTGGTATGCATAAAATTGTACCCATAATCAAGTAGTTGATTCTGAATCCAAAGCACTTATCCACAGCAACTTGAAGCAGCCACATACTTAGCATCTGTGTGGAATTTGCAACCCATTTCTGTTTTCTTGCAGCCATAAATATAAAATCTACATTCAAGGAATTGACAACCTCCTGTTGTAGACTTCCTATCCAAGCTTGCTCTAGCATAATCACTCAAAGCGTAATCCTATCAGGTGTAATACTACCAAATCAAAAGCAAAACTTTTGACCAAAGGCCTAATTTTGGTTGACATTTTCAGTATCCTAAATATCCTTTTTACAGCATAAAGATTGAAACCTTATGGATTGACTTGGTAACTAGCACAGGCACATAAACACACTGTAAACATGATGTCAGGTCTTGAAGATGTAAGATACATCAAATGAACCATCATTGACCTATACATATGAACATCCACTTCTTCACCATCTTCATCCTTGAGCAGAGGCTTTTGAGTTTCCATTGGTAGTGCATTGGTAGTCTGACTTTGTAAAACCTAAATTATTTAAAATTTCAGTAACATATTTATCTTGACTAATAAATATGCCATCCTTCTTCTGCTTCACTTGTAATCCCAAGAAGAATGTAAGTTCTCCTATAGAACTCATCTGAAATTTCTCATGCATCAACTTCTCAAATGCAATGCATAGCTCCTTCTTTGTTGAACCAAAGATGATATCATCCACATAAACTTGGACCAGCAAAATATCACCTTTGTGCCTTTTGATGAATAAGGTCTTGTCAATTTTCCCTCTTTGAAACCCATTGTCCAATAGATATGTTGACAAGGTTTCATACCAAGCTCTAGGTTGATGTAGTCCATAACAGTTGCTTTTTTCAACCTTGTATACTCTATTAGGAAAGTCTGGATCTTCAAATCCTGGTGGTTGACATACATACACCTCTTCTCTTATAAAATCTCCCATTAGAGAATAATACATTTTACATCCATGTGATACACCACAAAATCTTAAATGAAGCAAAAGCTAAAAATAGCCTAATTACTACTTCAATTCTTGCAATAGGGTCAAAGACGCATCATATTCATTCCTTCTTCTTGAGTGTACCCTTGAGCAACCCATCATTGCTTTATTTCATATCAAAATACCCTTTCATCTTTTTTAATTCCAGAAAACACATTTTAGAGCCTATAAACCCATTTCCATTTGGTAAAATCCACTAAAGTCCAAACTTCTTGTAACTTGAATTGTAGAAAGCTCTTCCTGCATAGCCTCTATCCAGCTTGATCCTTCAAGCCTGTAATTACTATTTTAGGGTTCTTCGTAGTGATAAAATAGCAAGCAAACAAGCAGTTTTTGAAGGTTTTTATTAATGGTTGTTCTTTGTTGAAAAGTACTAACAAACCCATGTTTCCTCCAAATTCTTTGACATCTTTCATGTTTGTGTAGCTAATTAGCAAACTCCAATCAAATGATCAAGAGAATGAATTCTAAAGGAATACTTGTAGTTAGATTAGACATGACTTGGATTGTGTATCCAAATTGTTCATGTCAGAGCCACTACACCCAAATCTTCATATCATCTCTGGAGAAGTCAAATAAGCTATAATCTTCCAAAGAAGGCATACATGGATCAATTGGAAGTTTAATGCTTGTTTCCACAAGCAACATTAACCTCAATTATGCGAGGCAACATTAACAATTGAACTAACAAGTAATTTACTCTACCGTCATATAATCATTATTAGTACTGTAACATTATCTTCCTTCACTGATCTTTACATTCACTAACTTACTGATCTACTTCTCATAAACCTTACATTCCCTCAACATTGTAGGTTTTATAAGAAGCCAACATCATGAGAACTCTTTGAAATCTTGGGAATAAGTGGATCAGCAGTCCATAATGGTAGTAAAAAAAAAAAAAAAAAAAAAAAAAAAAAAATGTAATCTTTGACAGATTATGTCTCCTTTCTAGCTTGACCTGCATCATCACGTTACTTTTATACCTACTAAAACCATTAACCTATGACCTGCAACAACTGCTCATAATTCATTATTCTTGTTAGTGCATCCAATCACAAATCGGCCAACTGGAACCACTACTACAACATTAGGTGTACTCCTCACTAAACTAAATAATGAAAGTTTTCTTCCACAATCCTTGTTCTACTATTGAATACTCTAAAGGCTTTACTATTCAAAGAGTATCCAACAAAGAACCTTCATCATGTTAACCATCCAAATTTGGCCTGAAGAATCTATTGATTTAGAGAAAGTAACGGGACACCCAAATGGTCTCAAACTTAAAGTTGGTGTTCTACCATGAAAAAGTTCATATGTGTCATGTTAAGAGCTTAACTACTAACACTATTATTTTGCACATAGCAACAGTATTAAACTGCTTCTGCCCAAAAAGGTATTTGGGCCACAAGAATCAGCTAGCATAGTCCTAGCAGCCTTAATTAGTGTCATATTCCTCCTCTCAGCAACTCCATTTTGTTAGAGGAGGAGTTCTAGCTACACTAAATTGTCTTAAAATACCCTTCATTATCAACAAAAACTGCTTCATCTCTCTGTATTCTGAACTCAGTCCTATTATCACAATCTAATCACCTTAACCTTTTGATCTACTAGATTTTCTATCCCAGTTAAAAAAAATAAAATAGGGACTTAAGAATGCCACTAATCTCAATCCATGTAACCTACTAAAATCAACAATGACAACTAGGCAATACATTTTCTTCATAAGGCTTTTTATAAATATTGGTCCAAACAAATCCATATGCAACAAATGTAAAGGAAGACTGATTGAGTTCTCTATTTTGGACTTACAAGAGGCTCTGTGCTGCTTTCCCTTTTGACAAGTAACACAGGTTTGATCATTTTCAAAAAGTTTAGAAGGTAAACCTCTCACAAGATTTTTTTCCTAACCAAATTATTCATTGGTTTTAAAAATAAAGTGACCTAGGCCTTCTAATGTCAAAGTTTAGATTCATCAGATGTGGCTTTTGTGAAAAGGCAAGTCAAACCTCCTTTATGAACTATGTTCTTTAAATCAACACTATACATATTGTTGTTTCTAGGAACTCTAAGTAAAACTTGACTTTCATCAATTAACTTAAATTTTGGAGATAAAACAATACATTCAGTGTTATTAAAAAGAACACTATTCCTTTTATCACACATTTATGAGACACTAAAGACATTAAACTTTAACTCCTTATAAAATACACATTTTCAAATTCTGGATTACCAGTTTTAATGGTACATTTTCCTATGATTTTCCCTCCTTTAGGGTTCCCTCCAAAAGCAATATATCCTCCATCTATCTCTTCATAGTCTGTAAGATAGGACATGTTCCTTGTCATGTGCCTTGAGCATATACTATCAATCACTCCTTGATCCTTTAAATCCATTTGTGGATTACCTTGCACATTAGATAAGAAAATTAGTTTCTTTTAGGGACCAAAGCCATCACTGACTTGGATCTGCCTTATGCATCAATATAATCAAACTTTTTTAGGGTGATTGATGCACTATTGTGTTTAGAAACATGGTCTAAAACTTTATGCTTTGGTTTCTAAACCCAACAAGCTGAGGCCTTAACAGCATTATAATTATTTCCCTTAACAGCTGCTTTTGTCGTAGTAGTTTTAGAATTATTTCCCTTAACAGCATTAACTACTGCTGTGGAAGTAGATGTTTCCACAAGCACACTCCTTATTGAGCTTTCCTTCTTCTTGTTGTCTTGATTTCTTAGAGCTCTGCACTCCCTAGCAAAATGTCCCCTCTTGTGGCAGTTGTAGCACTCTACTTTGGACTTATCAAAACCAATAGTCTCATTGCCATTAACAGTAAGCTTCCTTCATGTATTCTTTAAAAACCTTCTTGCCCTCATAGTCAACATAGCCATTTGCCATCTTAAATCCATATTTTCCATGTCATCTGGATAGATTTGTTACAAGTCCTCATGTACAAGTTGAGGACTATTTGGTTGACTAGCAAATAATGCAAAAATAACAGCATCACTCAAGTTATCAATATTTGTAAAGTTAGCAGCATTAACTTGAGTCTAGCAGAAGAAAACTTCATGAGCAGATTAACCACTATCATAGTGCTCGCTAGTGTTGTATTTGAAGAGGACACAAAAGCCATGTTTTTGTGCATAACTTGAAGCTAAACATCCGTTTAAACTTCTCTTCTGGTTTCTAATACACCTTGAGTTGGTTTGTAGAGATCATCCATGCACTTGTAACCAAATCATCTTTATTTCTCTATACAACAAACATGTGTGGAAATCTTTCATCAAAAGCTCTAACTCTGATTCCAAGCTTTTGAAGCCTATCAAAAGTTTAATCAAGCATCATGAGCTTGGAGCATTGAAAGTTGTTCATATTGCTGCTTTAAGAGATTCCTTTGAGTCTTTCTTGTAGCTGCATTCCCACCAATCTCTTTAAAAACTGCTTCCAGCAACTACTTTAGCATCCTTTAAGAGTTAAACCTTTAACTGAATGTTCATTGGAATGCCCATCATAAAAGTACTTCTACTTTCACCCACTAATTTTCACATTTTGTAATGGCATCTTGTCATAACACCTTCGATAATTTTTGGTTTTTTTGGCCAAGGTTGCACCATTCCTCTAAGACTTGCCACAGTGCATACTTCTATCATCTGGAATATATTTATTCAATCCTCATCCTCCATACTCAATACATACAGGTTTGAAGCATTGTAACTTTGATTGCAGCCACCATGGTGTGTGCAGAATCTTTGATCCATATCTTTTAGCAAACAGTTTCTGCTATATTCAAATCTTCTCAACAAGCACTATTTCCTCTTGTTGAACACCCTCCACTTCAATAGATCGAATTCCTTAAGCTTGTTTAAGGTTTAGTTATATTAGATAAATCTAACACAACTTAATAGAAACTGTGTTTGAATGTATTAAAGATTGTGCGGAATCTAATCTTTAATATTAAGAAGAATTATTAATGAAACATTAATTTAATGAACATACAAATCAACAAATAAGCTCCAATATTATTAATAATAATAATACGAATACTCTCAAAGTATTAGGGTTACAAAGACCTTGAAGCTATGAATTATACGTCTAAGACTTCAAAAGATTGATAAAAGATAATAAACTCTATGCCCTAGTCGGCTTACAATACTTTCCTAAGTATCCATAATCTTTTCTATAAACAAATAACTTAATACATATCATATAAACAGTACTAACTTATTAACCTTAGCAACATTAACTTATCTTTGAGCAGTCTTAACCTTGAGCAGTTGTAACTTTGTATTGGCAGTAGTAACTTTGTACTAGCAGTAATAACTTATCACTAGCAGTAGTAACTACTTAGAATATTTTCACTAGTAGTAATAATATTTACTAGACCGCTTCATTAGTTGCTTAGCTATGTATTATTTGAAGAGGATACAAAAGCCATGTTCTTGTTCGTGAACTTGAGCTAACATCCCTTTAAACATCTGTGTTCATAAACACCTTGAGGTTGTTTGTAAAGATCATCCATCTCATTGTATCCAAATCAGCGTATTTTCTCCATACAACAACATGTGTAGTTCTACTCAATGACAAACTTATCTAATAACGTTTGATTAACATCTTCTTGTGAAAGCTTATTCCATCTAAAAGCTTCCAACTGACTCGCAAGCTTTGGAAGCCTATTCAGAAGTGTCAATCAAGCATCTCTGACTTGGGAGCATTTGAAGTTTTCATAATTGCCTGTGCTTTAAGAGATTCCTTTGATCTTTCTTATACCCTGCATTCCCATTCAATATCTCTTTTCAACTGCTTCCACAATTACTTAGCATCCTTTATAGACAGTTAAACTTTAACTGAAGTTCATACTGGGAATGCCTCATTAAAGTACTTTCCTAGCTGTTCACCTCTAATCTTCTCTGAGCCTGTTTTCTTCAGCATTGTAATAGGCATCCCTATAATAACACCTTCCATAATTTTTTGTTTTTGGCAAGGTGGCTACCATTCTCGTATGACTTCCCACATGCATTAGTCTATCATCTATATATGTTCAATCTCAGCCTTCATATCTCATACCACCAGGTTTGATCATGGGAAACTTTGGATGCAGCCACCATGTGTCAAATCTTGACCCATATCTTTTAGCAAAATCGGTTCTGCTTATTCACCAGCTTCACCTAACAAGCTCTGAGTACCGACTTGTTGATCCCACTTCAATAGATCGAAATTCCTTAAGCTTTGTAAGTTTTAGTTATATTAGAAATCTAAAACACAACTATGAGTAGAAACTTGTTTGAATTGTATAAAGAATTATCGGAATCTAATCATTAATATGAAGAAGAATTATCAAAAAATAAATTCAATGAACATATACAATTCAACAAAATAAGCTCCAATTTTATTAATGATTACTAATATGAAAAACTCTCAAAGTAATTAGGTTACCAATACCTTGAAGCTATATAAATACGTCTAAAGACTCTTCAAAAGATTGATAATGACAAGATACAAAACTCTGTGCCCTAAACCCTTCTTTATACACCAAAGACCCTAGTCACTTACAATACTTTCCGAAGTATCCATAATCTTTATATAAACACAAAACTTAATACAATTTCTTATAAGTAGACTACACAACAAACGGTACGAACTATTTACCTCAGCAGCATTAACTAATCTCTGAGCATTATCTTAGCCTTGAGCATACATATTCACTATCAAGTTAACTTTGTACTAAAAAAGTAACATTAACATATTTCACAGCAGTAACTAATCTTTACTAGCAGTACTTAATATTTACTAGCAGTAGTAAACTGTGTACTAGCAGTAGTAAAAAAACGTAGCTAATTTTCTTTTGAGTTATCGACAACTCTAACTCCAGTTGAGCAGAATTAACAAAAACATCTGCATCGGTAATTCAAACAACATCATGAAGACTTTTAATCCCAACATTCATCCTAGGAGTACCATTCCTAACAACGGCAAAGGCCGTGATTAAGTTTGACAAGGGCACCATAACTCTAAGGTCTGGAAAGAGTAAGATAAGTTTCCATAGGATACCTAAACCCCTCTGTAAGACCGAAAGAGGAGTCAAGAATGACATAGAACCTATAGCCCCCACTATGACCGTGAATAGACTAGTCCTAAAATAGGAAGAAAGGATAAGACTTCACCAAGAAAAGGAGATGGTGTTTGACCAATGGAGGAGCAAGAACTTTAAAAACGAGCATCCTGCTCTTATAAAAGTTGATGAAGAAGTGGAAGACGAAGGAGAAGTCATGTAAAAACGTGTGACTTCGATTCTAGCTACAAGACTCATAAATAAAGAAAAGTGTTTTTTGGGAGGCAACCCAATATTTACTTTTATTGCATATTAGGAGTGTCTTGTGTGTTTAAATTCTTTATAGTTTGTTTTATTATGTTTGAATTAGTTTGTAATCATGCTTTGTTTGTTTGTAACTTCGTATTATTTGAAATCAAAGGTATTTTGCAACAAAATAAATGTAGGGGAATTTATCCGGTTTAACCAATTTCAAACATGCAAAATAAATTATTTAGATTAATTCGCGTCAGTTTCGAGTCATATGATTGAATTGTCAAATCTCAGGTTTTATGCAGCCATTTGTACAGGAATTAACTTATGGAATCAAGTGCAGAAAATTTTTCATCAATAACAAAAATTTCATTTTCACAGAACGTGGAGACGGCGTCACGATTTACACGGAACGCCGTCACCATGACACCTATGACAGGGTCAGGATTTTCTTGACGGCGTCAAACGCCGTCCAGAAAACTTAAAGTTTTTAATTATTCTTGAAAATAGAACTTGCATAACATTTAAAATATGTACTCTTCTGTTATAAACCTGCAAAAACAAATGAGTTTGACAATTCTCTCATCCTATCTTTACTACTTTATCGAGTCAACCCTAATTTCATTTTGTATATTTGTAAATCGCACATTTTATGCTTGGTATAGTTGTCTTTGTCTTTGATTACAGGTTATATTTGATGAGAAGAAGCTTGGAAGTTCTTAGGAAGTTTCATTGGATGATTCTTGGAGGACGATTTAACCAGTTATCGCATGTTTCTTCTCCATTATTGAGCAAACCAGGGGAGTACTAGTTTCTTTTACTTGTTTTCTTTTCCCTTTATATTCGTTTATGGGTACCGTATAATAAACATTAGGATAAAGTCAACTTAAGTGTAGGGGAAAAAATAAGCCTTAGAAACTATTCTTTCATTTGCCATTTTCTTTGTCCTTGAAATGATGGGTAATATATCAAAACATAGCATAAGAGGTGATTTTGACCCAATTTTTTTTATGACACATACCGACGAAAACCGAGTATTAATAGCGTCTCATGGATAGGAATTTATATGACTAGCACAAAAACCCTTAGAATTCCACCCCAAAAATGTGAGGTTCGCCTTTAGATCTTTAGGAATTCGGGTATCTATTATTGATACCCAAGATAGTTTATACCTTTAGCTTTCTCGAGTTAAGGAGTGAGCAGTCACATGTGTCTCTTCTATCGTTACGGATGTGTACGTGTGGTCTTTGTCGCCTATTCTGGAGCATTGAGATCGGTATTAAATTATATGAGTGTACCGGTAGCATATTAAATTCTAGAACTTGTTATTGTGATGCATTCTGAGACCGCATAGTAAGTATTAGGATTTGCTTGATAAGAGACATTAGGATTAACCCATGTTTTAAACATGTAATTGTTATGATGGTCACACCGATCATATAACTATCCCACACCCTTGCCATGCGCTCACCTTTAGTGCAGGATACCCCTAGTACAACCTTCCGAGCCTATCCTTTTTCATGATTCTTGTAATTTTCTAGTGGATTCCAGACTATTAATGAAGAGAATTGTCACCCTTAAACCAATCGTTACACCTAAAAACCCTTAGCCTGCCTTATATGTACTCATTTTAGTACATTATTGTGTTTAACCCAAGTTAATTATTTGAGTACACGGTTGCTAAGTCCTTATCCTTGTAAATACTATTTTGGGACGATTGGGATTCATGGTAGTATTTATTTTGCGTAAGAATGGGAAAGAAAAGTTAAGTCAATACCCCCATATGTTTGTCAAATGATCTCTATGTTATTTTGATCCACCTCAATATGGGTCATTAGATAAATTATAAATATCGAGCATGTAAAAGCTCAAGTGTAAGGGTACGTGTTATAAACCCTATGTGATGTATTATGTTATTCAAAAAAAATTAGAAAAGAAAAAGAAAAAGATTGATGTAGAGTTGTATAGAGTTTGTATATCTTCGTCCGAGTCTTGGCTTAGCAACCATACCAAAGTGTATTCATGTAAATAATTAGCTAACCCTTTCACTCCAAATTCACCCAAAGCTACCCAAATGTATCCCATCCGTTTCCGTTTCCATTATATGTTATTTTCACACCTACACCCCACAACCCTTTAAAAGACCTCTTAGATAGTAATGAATAATGCTTGCACCTAGCGGTGGAGGTTTGATCCTTTACAAAGCTTATGGTAATTTATATGCTATGATGGGTAATGAGCGTTGATTTTCCTTTTCCCCATATGTTATAATTTATTATACAACCGATTAAAAGAGAGAATCCCCAAACACTTATGTGAGGTGCTAGTATACACTTTTCGTGCTGTTAATTACGAGGTCTAGAAGGTTGTGTTGTAAAATACTTTTAAAGAGTAGGTAAAATGACCCCTCATATTGTTATTGTTTAGGTAGAAAAGCCCATTTGCTTGAGGACAAGCAAATCCCAAGTGTAGGGGTATTTGTTGAGGTGTCATTTTATATACTTTTCCAGGGTCGTTTAACCCCCTAAATCGTGCATTTATGCCCAAAATAGGTACTTAATCATTCCTTTTTAGGTATTTCACATTTGGAAGGCATTTGGAAGAATTACACGTTACTTGGGCTCATTTGGAGAAGAAACGGACAAGACTATGGACCTACACCAACATCTCTCAAGATAATGTTCTTAGAAGCTGGAGACGGCGTCACAGATACAATGTGACACCGTCACAACGAAGACCAAGACGGCGTCACAAGATTTCACGACGGCGTTAGTGCACACGACCTAGCCCATTATCTAGAATATTCTCTTTCATGATTGCGTCATGATTAAAATGCGACACCGTCATAACGATTTTCCTATATATACAAACCCGAATTTAGGGTTTTGAGTGTGTAACTTTAGAATAAAAAGAGGGTACGAACCCTAGTTTGTTTAGCAGCTATTAGGGATGATTTTAGGGCCTAAAAACCCTATTGTACTTCCTCCAACTCATGTTTTAATCAAGTAAGGTTTACTTAATCATTCAATATGTTTATGTGTTGTTTGATTCTTTTATGTTCTTACTTTATCTATAACATGCTTGGCTAAACCTTCTATTATGTTTATTTATGATTGTATGAAACGTAGAATGTAGATCTTAGTGGTGTTACTTCTTGTGATGGATGTGCATGTTAGGTCTTAGAAAACCAGCTTTTGTTTGTATCCTTGTTGATATGTCTAGGAAAATATGATTGTGTACAAAGGATACCATCGGGTAACAGTCTTCATACTACCTTGCCTCTTATATGGTTGATCCACTCTTAATATATTTCACATGCATTTAATATACTCTTAGGGGCCTTGTAATAGTCTTCATACTACCTTACTTGTGCGTTGCCTTAACATGTGTTTTCTATTCTACAAAAATTTTGTTGTTGCACGTAAATGTCAAACAAAAGTTTTTTCTAGCTACATCAAAGTTTCAGAATCTGCTCAAGATAGGGATGTTGGTTTGGGGGAAAGCTGATTCAGAAACTTTGCCAAAAAGGAGTCTATGAAGAAAGCTTTTCAAGATATGCGCATGAATTAGGGGAGTTAAATCCAACTCATGCATACTACAATGGTTCCTGTACAATTAAAGATACTGAAGATCTAAGCTAGAGTATAAGTATCAAGACTAGAAGACAAAGACGTCATCTTCAGCATTGGAAACGCCTTGGATGTCATTTTATCATGTTGTATTTGTACTTGATAGGAACATTGTAAGTAATTCCGTATGTCCACATATTGGGGGAAGATTGTTAGCCTTAAAATATGAGGACTTATACAGAATTACATTAGTTCATAAATAGCCAAACACGCAGGGACTAGATTAGACTATTAAGGATAGTTTAATTGTGTTTGGACTATAAATACCCCCTCTATACTTCCATGGAAGGGTGAGGATTCAGGTGAGGATTCATTTTGTATCTCATTTAGTATGTGTCTTTCTCTCTCTAGAAAACACACATCTTTCCTTTTTCTCTCATTAAATAAAATGGCTTCTTATTTATTTCATCCTCTCCGACCTCCGGATCTTAAGCTAGTGTTTCTTATTATAACACGATTTAACCAGTTATCGCATGTTTCTTCTCCATTATTGAGTAAACCAAGGGAGTACTAGTTTCTTTTACTTGTTTTTCTTTCCACTTTAACATGTTTTAAAGGGTTTACTTCCAGAGAACATCTGGGAAATGTTCAAAATAGTGTATGGAAAAAGCATTAGAAAACTATTCTTTCATTTGTCATTTGCTTTGTCCTTAAAAAGATGGGCAATATATCGAAACATAGCATAAAAGGGTGACTTTTGCCAAAATTAATTTTTTTTACAACACATACTAATGAAAACCGAGTATTATTAGCGTCCCATGGATAGGAATTTATATGATAGCACAATAACCCTCAAAAATCCACCCTAAAAATGTGAGGTTCGCTCTTAGATCTTTAGGAATTCGGGTACCTATCTTCGGTAACAAGATGATTTTATCTTTACCTGGTTCGAGTTAAGGAGTGAGCAGTCACATGTGTCTATTCCGTCGTTACGGATGTGTACGTGTGGTCTTCGTTGCCTTTTCTGGAATGTCTGGTGTTAGTAAAATTCATATGAGTGTACCGGTAGTATATTAAATTCTAGAACTTGTTCTTGTGATGCATCCCGAGACCGCATTAGTAAGTATTAGATTTGCTTGATAAGAGGCAGTAGGATTAACCCATGGTTTAAACCTGTAACTGTTATGATGGTCACACCGATCATATAACTATCACACACCCTTGCCATGCACTCACCTTTAGTGCAAGATACTCTAGTACAACCCTCTGAGCCTATCCTTTTTCATGGTTCTCGTAATTTTCTGGTTAATCCAAACTATTAATGAAGAGCATTGTCACCCGTAAAACCAATCGTTACACCAAAAAAGCCTTAGTCTACCTTATATGTACTCACTTTTAGTACATTGTTGTGTTTTAACCCAAGTTAATCATTGAGTACACGGTTGCTAAGTTCTTATCCTTGGTATATACAGTTTTTAGGACGATTGGGATTCATGGTAGTATTTATTTCGCAGAAGAATGGGAAAGGAAAGTTAAGTCAATACCCCATATGTTTGTCAAAATGATCTCCATGTATTTTGATCCACCTCAAATTGGGTCAATAGTGAGATTGTAAATATCGAGCATGTAAAAGCTCAAGTGTAGGGGTACGTGTTATAAACACAGGTTGATGTATTATACTTTTTCAAATAAAAAGAAAAAAAAAGAAGAGATTGATGTTGAGTTGTGTAGAGTTTGTATCATCTTCGTCCGAGTCTTGGCTTAGCAACCCATCCATCGTGATTCATGTAAATAACTAGCTAACCCCATTCCACTCCAATTTCACCCAAAGCCACCAATGTATCGCATCCGTTTTCTGTTTCCATTACTATGTTATCTGTACACATACACCACCAAACCCTTTAAAAGGACCTCTTAGATTAGTAATGATATGATACTTGCGCTAGCGGTGGGTTTGATCCTTTACAAAGCCTATGGTAATTTATATGCTATGACAGATAATGAGTGTGATTTTCCGTTTCCCCCATATGTTATAATTCATTATACAACTGAGTGAAAGAGAGAATCCCAAACACTTATGTGAGGTGCTAGTATATATTTTCCGTGCTTTTAATTACGAGGTTTAGGAGTTGCTGTAGTAGAATACTTTTAATATAGTAAAATGAACCCATATTTGTTATTGTCTGATAGAAAAGCCATTTGCTTGAGGGAAAAGCAAATCCCAGTTGTTAGGGTATTTTATGAGGTGCCATTTTATACACTTTTTCGGTGTTGTTTAACCCAAAATCATGTGTTTATGCCCAAAATAGGTACTTAATCATTCCTTTTTAGGTATTTCTCATTTGGAAGACATTTGGATGGATTACACATTACTTGGGCTCATTTGGAGAAGAAACGGACGAGATTACAAACCAACACCAAGACTCTTGAAGATTTGTTCTCACAGAGCCTGGAGACGGCGTCACCAACTATACACGACGCCGACACAACTCATCCATTGACGGCGTCACATATTTACGAAAGCGTCAGCCGCACCGACTCAAACGAAGATCATAGAAGATTCATTTCACGACGGCAGTAACGACGAAACGCCGACGTCGTAGCGTTCGATTTTCTTATATATACAAACCCGAATTTGGGTTTTAAGTGTGTAACTTTAGAATAAAAAGAGGGTACGAACCCTAGTTTGTTTAGCAGCTATAGGAGACGATTTTAGGCCTTAATACCTATTAACTCTTCCAAATTCATGTTTTAACAAGTAAGGTATAAAAAACTTAATCATTAAATATGTCTATGTGTTGTTTGATTTATTGTTCTTGCTTTATTCTTAACATGCTCGGCTAAGCCTATTATTATGTTTATTTATGAATGTGTGAAACCTAGAATGTAGATCTTAGTGATGTTGCCTCTTGTGATCGATGTGCACGTTAGGTCTTAGAAAACCAGCTTTTGTCTGTATTACTGTTGATATGTCTAGAGAAACGTGATTGTGTAGAAAGGATACCATCGGGTAACAGTCTTCTATTTCATATCTTTGACCACTAATATGGTTGATCCTCTTTTTAATGTATTTTACATTGCTCTTGTAAACTCCTAGGGCCGTTATTAATCTTCTATACTTGCTATGTGCGTTGCTTTAGCGGCATACTAAGTAGACGGGCGGGTCGTGTAATTTGTTCATGCTTTAGGAAATAATTGCATAGATCATCACAAGTGTGACAATGCAACAACATTAGGAAAATCAATCTTGGGAGTAATACACTGATTAAATAAGCACTATCTTTTTAGCTTATTGTTATCACCAGTAGTTTAGGATTATTATTTAGTTTATAGCTAAACAAACCACATCTTAATTTATTATGATTTTACCTGCGTTAATAAATACAAAATACCAAAATATAATCTTCCTTCAACCCTTAAATTCTATTAGACACGTGATCAAGCTTTCCCAACCTATTTCCTCGTGATTGTAGGATAACAACCTGGTCTTGCCCATACTTAGACTTACCACGATTAGGTGCACTGCCTAGGGAGTTGTAAAACTTCTCGTGTAGAAGTCCTACGACAACCGCACATCAAGTCGTTATGAGAGTTTTGATGGACTTTTGAAAGTGGAAATGTATTTACAAAGTGGTATTGAACGATATTTTGGGAAAAATGTGTTAGTAAACGATAAGATTGTAGATTTTTGGAAATTTGTCGAAAGTGTCGAATTTGGGATAAATATTAAAAAAATGTTTGGAAACCTTGGAAAACGTTGTGTAACGTACGGAGTCATTCGGAAATTACGTAAAAGTTTTATAATTAAGAATTTTTATTAAACATTATTTTTGATTTTAAATAATAAAATATATTTATTATTTTATTTACTTAATAAATTCACTAAAATATGAAAAATATAATTTTTCTCGAAACTTCTCTAATGTGTTTATTATGAGTAAACGTTTCATTTTCAACCATATAATGATTATTTTGAAGTGACTAAGGTTACGAATGGACTTGTCGAGATAAAGTTTATAAATTATTTAATTTTATAAAATATTTATTTTTTTTACTTATCTATTTTCTCTAAATAGTATCAGTATGTATTATCGGGGAATAAGATTGATATGATTGTGGAAATAAGTCGTCAACCATCACACCACTAAAATGTTTTGGGTAATTGTACAACGCGTCTAAACTCTATGCATCAAAACGTGAAAATTGTTTTGGAATTGGATGATTGAATTGGGACATTAACTGGACTAGGTCGTGTGCGGGCGTCGTTGCATTTGTTTGTGTGATTGAGATTGGGTAGCTAAAAACTTGCTTGAGGTGAGTTCTCGTAGCTCCACTTTTTACTATTTTTCTGTTGGGGGAATATTAAAATACTCAAATGTGTTTGAAATGTTTGAAATGTCTGTGCCTAAATGTGGTTTTGTTTTTGGGACAATTTATGTGCTTGTGACTGCTATGTGAATATTATGTGCTGCATGATTGTTTGGATTGGATGGGTATGCCTACCCAGTATTTGTATGACTGTATAGATCAGATGGGTATGCCTACCCAGTATTTGTGTGATTGTTGGAGCGGATGGGTACGCCTACCCAAGTTTGAATGTGGTCTTGTCCTAATTTTAGTGCTCCAACTGGTAGGCCCTTTAGGTGCGTAAGTGACATATGGTTATTGATTAGCGGTGATGCTAAGGTTGATTTGATATATTCATGTCATATAGCAATATTGGTCAATATTGTATATTGGCACAACTTTTGGGTTTAGGTACAACCTACGAGATCACCAACATTATTTTTGACGTTTTTGAGTATCATTTTTAGGTGAAGTGAAAGAAGAGTAGTTTGGTGATTTTGATAACAGACTTAGAAGTATTCTGTGTGGAATTTCGTGTGAAGTCTTGCTTGCTTGTTATTTTGATTCTAGCTTTTGGATGTTTTGGAGTAAGTTTGGATAATGGTCCCCTGTGTGGGCATTTGAATACTTGTAAGAGATTGTGGATTTTTAGTTGCGTTGGGACTATCAACTTGAGTTTGTTCAAGGGTTGATGGTTCTTCTTAGCACTTAGAGTTTATTGCAATGTAGTTTTCTCTATTTTTGTATCTTGTGTTATGAGTGATCATTATGTTGCATTCTCGAGTTTTCGCCATTGTCGGGGTGTGATAGATTGGTAATCAGATCCAAGGTTATAAAGAACTAGGTGGATTGGCCTAGACTATAACCTAAGATCCATCATCTAGTTGCGTATAGGATCTATGTGCGCGGTGTTATGCTTTTGTATGCCTTTGTGTGTTCGCGGTTTGGTGCCTTAGTTATGTCAATCATTGAAATAGGTGGGCTTAATATTGAATATGAATTAAGATGATGCGGAATATAATTCAAACGGTGGCAAGTAATTATAAACGTGTCACAAGGAGTAATACATGATTAAATAAACATAATCTTTTATTATATTGTTATCACCAGTATCGTAGTTTATTATTTAGTTTAATAGCTAAAACCAACCACCTCTCCAATATATGATATTACCTGGTTTCATAAAATATAAAAACACAAAAAGAATTTTCCCTCAACCCTTAGAATTCTGTTAAACCGTGATCAAGCCTTCCCAACCTATTCCCCTAGAGAACGATAACAACCCCCGGGTCTTGCCTATACTACTACTACAACGGTTAGGTACTCTGCCTAGAGAGTTGTAAAAGTTCGTGTAGAAGTCTTACGATGACCGCACAACCAATCAGCTTGCTCTGCTTGTAGTGAAACACCTTTCTCAGCTTGTTTGTATAACAACATCTTTTCCTTGTGATAAGTGTAATCTTGTGCTCTTTTAGGTTTCCTGCACTCCATAGCAAAATGCCTAAATTCCTTGCAATTGTAACGCGTGTATCCCGGTCTGCTGCACTGCCTGACTGCCTACAGTCTCCCTAGCCCCAGCAACAATCACTGTCCTCTGATTCCTAAACTGCCTTGTCTGATTGTCATGCACGTATCTTGGAGTAGTATCCACATTTTTGTTTCTAGAGTTTGAGGAGGTTTTGAGGTTGTTGTTGGTAGGTTTGTAAAGCTTTTTGAAGTACTTTGAAATGAGTGCCAAGTTTTTCTGCATTTTCTTATCTTTCTAAGCTTGTTCTGGATCACTGTCTTCTTCAGAAGCTGACTCAGATGACGGTGTGATTGGTTTGACTATCTCTTTGCCTTTATGCTTCATAGGTGCATAAGATCTATTTGAAGGTGATGTTTTTGTTGATGGTGCATATGATCTTTGTGGTTTTAGTGCTTGATAATAAATATCTAGATATTGTTAAGCAACAACAACAAGTGCTAGTGGATTTACATTCCTAGCTATCTTCTCAACACGGATTTCATTAACTTCCTTTTGATACTGTTTCAGAATGTCAAAGAACTTATGATATGATACTGTGTCCAAGTCTTGAGTTTGCTCGACAATTGTCACAAATCTTGACCATTCTGGTTGAAGTTGTTGAAGAAACTGAACATTCACTTGCTTAGTAGCAACTTCCAATTGATTTCTCACCATTTCATTCATCATCTTGTAGAACCTGAAGTAGTATGACTCAATTGACTCTCCATCTCATGAAGTAAATCTACCAAATTCCCAAAACAAACTAGTCTTGACATCTTGAATGTTAAGAGATTCTCCCTGTTGTAATCTTTCAATAGCTATCCACATATCATGAGCTGTCTTGCAAGCATCAACAGTTGAGTAAATTTCATCCCCAATTCCAGTCAAGAGCAAATGAATTGCTTCCTTTTCTGCATCATAATGAGCTTTGTTTTCAGAAGAGATATTCAAGAAATCCTCAAGAACTGTTCATGCTTCAACAGCTGGAGATTCATCTGTTGCAGGTTGAGCTGGAATTATGACATTCAAAAGTACATAAGGACCTTCACGGATGCATTTCTTTAGTGCTTCATCGTTTGGTCTTGTATCAATATATCTCATGAAACGTGATTACCACTGAGCATATCTTCCCGTTGCAAGCATTGGTGGACGATCTCTTGAACCAGCAGCCATGATGTTGTTATGCATTTGACTGTCTGTTGTAGATGTTGTTATTGGAGTAGTCATGATGAATGATTGTTGTGTTATAAAGTGAAAATGATTTTGAAGGATCTTAAGCAGGTAAAGTGATGGTTGTTGTGGTTATGAGAATGGAATTCTAGGTCACGGGATTTTACAAATCTGGATTAAACTGAGAAAAGAAGTGATTCTTTCGCGGGATTTTACTAAATCAAGAAGAAATCGTAAAAATAGAATTGTTGTCTTTGAAGTCTAAGAGTAGTTAAAAAATAACTTTGACCGGAATTGTGTTAATAAATGAACCGAAATTGGAATGTGTGGATCACCTGAATTGAATTTTGGTTATATAAATCGGTGCATAAATTGGTTGTTTATTTCGGCTGGGCTTAAATCGGTTACTTATTTCGGTTAAGCTTAAATCGGTTACTTATTTCGGTTGAGCTTAAATCGGTTACCCCCTAGTGTATAAATCGGTTCTCCTTGTAGCAGTCATAAATCGGTTAACCAGAAAAACTGCATAAATCGGTGAATAGATAATGGTATAAATCGGTTAAGAGGTTATGCATAAATTGGTTCATTGGTGATGCATAAATCGGTACACTCCCATATGTATAAACTGGTTACCAATAAGACAAAACGTCCTTTTTGACTTTTTGGCTAAAAATGTGAATTTGTGTCCCCTTGTATGTTTAAACCGTGTGGACCACCCAAAAAGAATAAGCCAACCAAAAGTTTGAACAAGCTCTACTTTAAGCTACTTTTAGACACAAATAAGCCACGAAAGGAACAACAAAAGAGGCTTTAATAAGCTCGTCTAATAAGCTATTTCAAACCATGGATACCAAACAAAATAAGCCGACCAAAAAATTCTTTAAAAAACTATAATAAGCTGTTAAGCTAATGAAATAAGCTCTGATAAAAAATGTTTTTGGTTCAAAATAATCTTTAAACCAAAAGTAAGCAAAAAAAAAAGCTTTAAGCTTTTTGAGTTAAAAAGGAGACCAAATAGATAAGCCGTATGCTTTTAAGCCCCAAATAACTCGAATAGCTAACTTAATATTTTAAGGCTAACACTCAGCCCTCAACAAAGTTTTGTCGAACCGATAATAACACAAATACCAAAAATTGCACACTAAGCTAGACTCTTGACATTTTAATATCCTTAACAGTGGCATCCTAAATCGCATTAAATTCTATTTCCTTTTCACCATTCATTTATTTCCCAAAACCTGTCAGTAATAACAACGCACAAGTACACAACTACTCATTGCTATAAAAACAAGCCTACATCAAGTACACGTAACGTATATTTTCAGTGATTCAGTCACAATGTCTAATACCTATAATAATGCCGCAATAGTACCAAACGAATTCCATAACAATGGCGCCAAGTCTTGAAACAGGTCTCTCTTCTATAAAATCAAAACAAACAAACACACCAAATCAGTCAACCGAGAACATAATCTAATTCTCTAATTACGCTTGATCTCAAACTAGCTAATAAAGCTATTAAATAAAACACTAATTGCATTCCCATATCAATCGCCTTTTCGCCCTAATTTTATAATAATTTCTAATTAAAACCACACATAATCATGTGTGTAAGTCATGTAATCAGGTGACTTAACCGTGTGTATCATCAAACTGAAATCAAAATTAACAAATTCATTCATTTATTGAATTACTTGTATAGAATAAGTAAACCACAAATCAACCTAATATAGTAATAATATCAAAATCATTACTAAAATCACTAATTACACCACCATTAAGACACTAAACGTCGATAACTGGTAACGCTACGCATTTCATTTCTAGTTACACAAACACTAAACAATCAACATTTTAAGAAACTCTACTAACATATTAACAATATCAACAATTAAACGAGTCATAAACTCTCATTTGTATCCACACAAAAACATCAATAACCGATAAGACTACACATTTCATTGTTAGTTACAGAAACCGTAAATAATCATCTTTTTAACGGTTGATATTGTGTAACTAGAAATGAAATGTGTAGCGTTATCAGTACGGGGGTGTTTGTTTCGGCTTATATGTGGGCTTATGAGCTTATATGATTTCGACTTATATAACATAAGCCTCAATTTTCTGGCTTATATAAGTTTATCATATCGTAATAAACTTATATAAGCCCACAAGTCTCAAACTATGCCGGAAAATTGAGGCTTATGTTACATAAGCCGAAATTAAATAAGCTTATAAGCCCACATATAAGCCGAAACAAACACCACCTGGCTTTTTTGCAAATAAAAAAATGGAGTTTATTACCCGTTTAATTGTTGATGTTGTTATATGTTACTATAAATGTTTAAATTGTTACTAGATATGCTTAAAAAGCTGATTGTTTACTATTTCTGTAACTAAAAATGAAATCTTAACATTATCGGTTATTGCCGATTTTTCCGCGGACAACTCTCATTTTTATCCGCGAAAAAACCATCAATAACCAATAACGCTATGAATTTCATTTTTGGTAACATAAATTGTAAACAGTTATCTTTTTAAGCATATCTACTAGCAGATTAACAATATCAACCGTTAAATGAGTCATAATTTGTCGATTTTATGAATAATAGGAGTGTTATTTTTAACCTAAAAGTACGTTAAAGTTGGGCAAAAGGTCATATCTTGAGAAGTTGGTGCACGAAATTTATCGTACGTGTGGAAAACTAGAAGGGGGTTGAATAGTTTACCGCTTTTTAATTTAAGGTTTATGTTTGTTTGTAAAACTTGATTCGACTTTTTGTAAATTCAATACTTGCACAATATGAACAATATAAGTATATGAAATGATAAAGTAAGACAAGAGATAAGAGTAAGAACAATCAAACCACAACGCGAGGATTTATAGTGGTTCGGTAATGAAGCACCTCTTCGCCCTACTCCACTCCCCGAGCACCTAACTCGAGAGTTTTCTTTACTATGTCAACAAACTCCCTTATGGCGGAGAAAACCGTACACAACGTGCTTACACCGATTTACGACACAAAGCTAAATGTCGAGTTCTAATCTTAGCTAGAACCAATCTAACACAACACAACTTCACGACTTCACAACTTCACAACTTCTTCACAACTTCACACCTTCTTCACAACTTCACACCTTCTTCACAACTTCACAACTTCTTCACAACTTCACAACTTCATGACTTCACTTCACCACACTATTTATATCACAACTATCTAACACTACTTAGTAAGATCACCACGATCTAACTATACTTACGAAGATTGCCAAGATCTAACTACTACACACAATACAAGATGTACAAATGATTTACAAGTATGTGATATGGATGCAACAAGATTGCTATGCACACTAAGGTATAATACTTCTTCACTTGATGATGAAAGTATTCTCCTCTTGTAATTGAAGAATTAAGCTTGGATCACTTGGAAACAAAGCTTTATGATTAAATGATCAAAGGATTTTAGAGAAGATATGTGGGCCGTTTAGAGAAGAAAGAATGAGTGCAAAAGGTGAGAAAAATGTTGGGGAATAGTCCAGTATTTATAGGGAAGACTGGAGGAGCGGAGTCTATGGTCGGTCCCCTTAAATGGGGTGTTGGCCCCCTTATAATTAAGGGGGCCGCCCATGTATTTAAGGGGGGGGGCCGCCCAAGACTAGGGCTTCCCTAGTTTGTCTTTTGTGTAGGGGGAATTTTCTAGAACTTTTCTAGCCGTTTTAGGTCTGAAAATTTAAATTTCAAAATGTTTATTTTGAATAAAACATTTCTTTTAATTGTAGAAAATGTTTTGTAATGTTTATAAAATGTTTACAACATTTTATAAAAGTGTGAGGTTAAATAAAAATTTCCTTTGATCATAAAATGCATTAAGCATTTATTTATTCATACATTTAAGTGATGTATTTGTTGAAATGAGAATTTATTACTAAATTATTGTTTTACGTTGACGTTTTTTTTTTTGTGATTTCAAACGTAAACCATGTGAAAAAAATATAGTAAGTTTTTAAGCATTATATTTTTATCAACAGAGTTAGTTTCAAATGAATACAAATGTAAACAATTTATTCATTTATGTTTCTTTCCTCTATGTCTGTTTTTGTATGGTCTGGCAATTATTTTTAACAATACTTATGCCATTTTCTTTCTCATGTGCCTTCTTTCATGTTTTTTCTGACACGGGTCTTATGCTTTATTCTTGAACATATACTCATTTTCTTTTTCATGTACAGTTTTTATCTCTCATCCTGTTTTTTATCCTCGCCAAAAGTGTTAGATAATATTTCTACAAAATAAAAAAGTTATAAAATGAACGAGAATTTTAATGTTTATCATGCTAAAACATCTTCATCTTAGAATCCTTTAGAGAAATAAAATCTTTTGTTTAGTGGAAAACCATTCAGAAATCTTTTGATTCGCATGAGAGTGAGGTTTCCTTTTATTAACTTAACCTTGAGCCCTATGTTACATAAACTGGTTAAAGGGATACATAGTCAGCTTTTAGGTGATGACTAGCCCTAATAACCATCTTGATTATTAGTGACTCTTAGCCAAATTATTTCAAAGTTGTCTCAAAAGCGTTTTTGTGTGTGTGGAGCAAAAGCCATTATGTTATCTTTGAAAATAATAGAGAATGATATATAAAAATCTGTAGCAATAAAGTTTATAAAATTTCAATATATCTTGACTATTAGATTTTATGAAAATATCTCAAGTGATATTAGATGCCTCAGGTATACTACACAAAGTACAAGTACTATTATAGCATACCTTTCACCAGTGGACGAACTCCGAAGAGTAACGCAAGAGTATTAAAAATACCCGAGTGCACACTGTGGGTGGATATTGACAAGATGTATGTTTAATATAACATATATAAATGAGAAAGATGGTTGATATCAAAATAATGGTTGATATCAAAACACTTTTATATTTCAAACGGATGCTCACTAGGCCACTGGCATGGTTTTCGATTTCTCTATACCAAATATTACTTCGATATAGAAGTATTTGACATTAACTATTTTTGACATTTCCACATTAGACAGATTAGATTGTATTCATTTAATCAAGTGACAGCACTTTTAATTATGAGTAATAAGTTCATGTAAAACGCAAGGTCAAAAAATCAAACTTTTTCAAAGTCAACAGTCAAAGTTAACAATCAAATTCAATAGTCTAGGTCAGCAGTCCAGTCAAAGTCCAAGCATTCTCGTATGATTTTAAAATCATTATCGCATGATTTTGAACCATTATCTCAAGATTTATGAATCATTTTCGCATGAATTTTTTACATCATTCTCCCCTGTTATTACCACATTCATTCTCGTAAGATTTTCTCAATCATTCTCGCATGATTTTTTCAAGTCAGTCTCAAAAGATTTTCTAATCATTTTCGCATGATTTTGAGCATTTTCGCATGTTTGTTCAAGCCATTCTCGCATGATTATCTATTTCCCATAAAGATTCTAGCCTAAAACACATAATCCAGAGGTCAGGGAAGATAAAAGAAATAGAAAGCCATGTTTATTAGATTGTTGAGAGAGAAAGGGAAGAATGTGTGTTTTCTAGAGAGAGAATGAAACACACACTTATGAGATCAAATTGATTATCTCACCCTCCTATGGAAGTATATGGGGTTATATAGTCCTTGTTACACATGACAATCCTAACTTGATCATATCTTGTCCTGAGTATTCGACTATAAGTTAAAACTTGTGTTAAATACACTTTTAGCCGACAAATTTTAAGGCTAACTTATAATGTTCCTAAAAAGTACAAAATACAACAAAATAAGTCTTCCAAAGCGCTTCCAATGCTGAAGATGACGTCTTTGTCTTCTAGTCTTGATACTTGTACTCCAGCTTGGATCTTCTGTGTCTTTTACTTGTTCTGGAACCATTGTAGTATGCATGAGTTGGATTAACTTCCCCCTAATTCATGCAGCATGTCTTGAAAATCTTTCTTCATAGACTCCTTTTTGGAGAAGTTTCTGAATCCGTTCCCCTAAAACAAACATCCGGATCTGTGCAGATTCTAAAAATTTTAGTGTAGCTCGAAGGATATTTTAACATTGACATTTAAAGTGCACAGCGGAGTTTTGTATAAAAATCATCCAATACCTGAGGTACACACTTTATCCCTTTTAACGAAGTTAAAACCGTAGCACCAAAATCAATTAAGACCCGGAAATGCACTTTTCTTCCTCCAGGTTGTACTGATGTGGATTGATAAACAAAAGTCAAACTTAAGATCCCGAGTGTGAGCCAAATTTTTCATTTTTAAGGAATCATCTCACTGTGTAAATCTTACATCAAACTAATTACTGCTTCTATACTGTATCATGACATTTGGTCTTGGTGAATATCTGTTCGGGGGTACATGCGAGAAATCAGCAACAAATCTTCTCACGCTTATAGAATACTTCACAAACCATACTAAGTAAAGCAGTTTATACTTCTTCCCCCTAGAAGTTAACCTGATTACATCAAAGTACACATTTCCCCCATGATGGTTTCGAACTCTCAAAACATCATTGACGTGTACGACCATATACTCGAGAAGTTCTTGTCATAAGCAACAATCTTGTAAAGATATGAATGACATTGAAAAACTTTGAAAGTTTTTACTAAGACTGTGAAGTATCATTGACATTCTGTAGCTTCAAATATCCCGTGAGAATTACTGATTTCATCTCAACCTTTAAACTCTCTGGCTAACTTACCAACCTCATATTTTGTCGGCTATTATTGTGGCCACATGGTTAAGTAAACCCGATATACTAAACTTGAAAATAGAGTAAGATTCACCAAATTTGTTACTTAAGCTTGCACTGTGGTTGATTGAAGAACGATGTAGAAGAAAGTCTCTAAGTACCCTATACCCAAAATCAAAAGTATAAAAAGAACAACACCTCTTGAAATTGTCCACATCGGCATATGCTCGTGTGACCACTGGAGTATACACGTAACTCCCCTTTAAGGGATAGTAAAATAATGGTCTTCATCAACCAGCCCGACTTATGGAAAACTAGATAATTCAAGTCTTAATCTTAACTGTATACGATCAAGCAAGTCATCAATCGATAGAGTGTGTTAGCCTTAATTATATTAAGTCAAACAAGAATGTTATCGGTCTTTGAAAGTCAAACTAGGTCTTGTATTGTAATAGGCTAGTCGGGTTCAACGGGCTTGGATTGTAATCTAATATTGTCCGTGTTTCGGGCTCAAAGCCCAAGTTTAGCCAAGCCCCCGGGGGGGCCCCGTTAAGAAAGCCCATGAGCCAACTAGAAGGCTAGGGTATAAAATCCCTTCACCACACTTGGTGAAGGGTGTTGGTTACATTTTCTCACACACTTGTAACTCTCCATCTCTCTAATCTAATCTTCTTTCCTTGTTTCTCTCTCTAAGATTCTTCTCATTTTCTAGCATCTTGGTAAAGAACATAGTTGTGTAATGGATTAAATACATCAAGCCCGACCCATTTAGAAAGCCCAAGAGCCAAGATAGCAAGGCATGGTATAAATACCCCTTCACCACACTTGGTGAAGGGTGTTGGTTGCATTCTCATTCTTTTGTAACTCACCACTTCTCTCTAATCTAATTCTTCCTTTCTTGTTTCTCTCTCTACTTTCTCTCTCTAAGATTCCATCTTATTTTCTAGCATTTTGGTAAAGAATATAGTTGTGTAATGGATTAAATACATGGGATAACATGTGGTATCAGAGCTAAAGGGGTGTTTAGTGATTGAATTTCGTGGGTTTTTTGTTGGTTTTTTTTTCTTTGGTTCGAAATAAAGAAAAAAGCAAGAAAAAAATCAACTTTGATCTTTGTTTCGTGGTTAAAAGTGTTAAAGACTTGTACTTTTGGGCTTAGATCACTTCCTTGCATCATTACTAAGTGGTTTTAACATCATTTCGTAGCTTACAAGAAAGTTTGAAGATTTTTTCTTGGCTGCGTTTTGCCTAACTGAAGGAGTGTTCGTCGTTGCGTTTTGACAAAAGTCGTTGCGTTTTGACAAAAGTCGTTGCGTTTTGACAAAAGTCATTGCGTTTTGACAAAAGTCATTGCGTTTTGATTAGATTCATTGCGTTTTGACTAAAGTCGTTGCGTTTTGATCGGAGTCATTGCGTTTTGATTCTCAAGTCGTTGCGTTTTGTATGTTGCGTTTTGACTCCACAGGTTGCGTTTTGAAGACCATCATTGCGTTTTGACTAGACGTTACTCTGCCCAATTAATTTATTGATTGCGTTTTGACCAAGATTCGTTGCGTTTTGACCAACAATCGTTGCGTTTTGACCAAGACTCGTTGCGTTTTGACCAATTGCGTTTTGACCAAGTTTCATTGCGTTTTGATCAAGAAAAGTGATTGCGTCTTGACTAAGAAAAGTGACTGCGTTTTGATCAAAGATAGTTGCGTTTTGACAAATTGCACTGCGTTTTGTCTAGAAATCTTGTGTGAAGAAAAGGGTTTCAGTAAAACTGCCATAACTTTTGATCCGTAAGTCCGTTTCAGGCCCGTGACCTCTCAAATCGAAGAGAAAAACGAGACGGATTACGCTGTAACCACCCTTTAGCTGGTTACGGATTTTTCGAGGCCCAAAACCCTCGTTTACTATGAGTTATTGACATTTTTCATTTTTTTGGAATTTGTGTTGGACTTTAATTCGGACTAAAAGGACAATTACTCAACACAACAAACACAACCAATCAAACCAACAATCAACTTAATCATACTTGAAATGTCAATTAATTATTCATTCACGGTTTCTTCTTGATTTTGTAAAATCCCGCGAAAGATACGATTCTTTTCTCGGTTTTAATCAAAGATTTGTAAAATCCCGTGAACGTTAATTCATTTAAAACCACAATCAATCACTTCATAACACTTAAGATCCGATATCCATTTAC